>JAPYZS010001387.1:0-43254 GCA_030522925.1 Trissolcus japonicus | reverse complement strand
AAAAAAAATAAAGCTTTTTTCGATGAGAATTATCAAAGTTATGGAGGTTTGAAATTTTTCATTTTTTGGGGGTGCCCGCTAATTGTTGTGCCGAGTGTATATATGATCCTTTTTACTAGGGTAGTATTATGAGATATATTAAATTATGAGATCTCAGAACAGCTTTGTAAATAGCTCACGTGAACATCGAATATTATTATAACGCTAGTTTAATCCAAGAAACAAAGAAATAAAACTAATAAACAGTACCTCGAACGTTTCTGGTAATTACCAGTCCAGGTATTACGTGACATTTCGCCTTTTCCACTTGCTCAATAATCACAGTGATGTCAAGTTTGTCGAAAATTCATTTTCAGATATTGCATACAGATTTAACGAGCAAGATCGTTAGGCTGAAAAACAGTTCCCTTATTCCAGTGATAATGACACGACGACATTATGTATGATTATAGGGATGTTGTCGATGCCATCTCGTCTGAGTTTAATAACGAAGCTATTCCTCTGCGGCGCGTGCTTTACATTCCATCTTTTGCATCAAGTTTTACACATCGCTACGCAGTCTCACTCAATCGACCTCTCGCGACTGTTCACATATTTCCTGAGTTTTACAGTTTTTTTCTTCATTCCGTGTATCGATCTTGTTTTGCAGCACACGTTCGATTTTGTCCCTAGCACACATTGCAACTATTCACATTTTTTATTTAACAGTATGAATTACATTTTACTTTATTACACTAAAAACATTGATTGTTCATACAACAATCGAAACTGTTGCAATTTTACCTAATATATTAGAGTAAATGCACCAGTGAATAGTCGCTGGAGATTTGGTACCAGTGAATGGTCACTCATTTGAAATGTACTCTCTTAATCCGGAAAAGTGAAAAAATCTCACAAAAAGTGCATATACATTTTTTCAGAGTTATTCTTTCAAAGAGAACAAGAACTATAACTTTGAAAGATCCTTGTCACTCTAATGCAATGACTATTCAATGGTGTTTGACCATTCACTGGTGCCATTTCCCTAGTTGAAAATAATGAAAATTTTAAAAGAAAAAGTGATGTTGATTAATTTTTCGGATTGAAATTTCAAGTTTCAATGCAAAGGTCAGAAAATTCAGATTCTGAACTTTCATTTTCTTTTTTCAAACGTTTTTACGTTGAAATTTACCAAAGTTATGACCATTTGAAAATGTTAAAAAAATTGGCCAAAATAAAGTGTATATTTACTTATATATTTCAATATTTTGCGCCTCTGGTAAACCAGCTTATTGAATATACAATGAATAAATACAAAATTAAAAAATACATTTTTCGAATTAGATTAAAGACTAATATTATATTTAGATTTTTAAATAATACTGAATTGAATCAATAGAGCGACTAGCATATAATATTTCACAGAATCATTATAAAGAAAAGACTAGATTACATAATCGAGTAAATACTAGTTTGGGGAGGAGAGTGTGAACCAGGGACAGGAGACAGAGTCGATGCCAGCCAGAAGCCCAAATGACACCGGTAGAAGACCCATTCCACTACAGAAGAATCTCATCTTCGTTGACAGTTAAGCAGAAACTTATAGTTTCGATTTCGTGATAGAGGATGATTGTCGAATAGAGTTAAGATGAGCATTCCACATTCTAGTCGCACTGACAACAAATTATTCCTCAAAGGTGATAGTAGAAGCAAATGGAACCATGAGCTCCATATATGAGCGACAGACAACTCTGGTAACCATTGTAAACGTTGAACCATGTTCAGTTAAATATAAAGGTATATCGCACAAATGCAGAACATAAACAATGCTTCCCATAATAAACCATGATAAGAATCTGCGACGTATTTCAATTTCGAGTTATCTAAGTTGATCAACCTGCAGTTTTTATTCAAGAGAACTCGAGAGATTATTAAGAAGAAGACAGCAGTAGTCGAAAGGTGGAATAATGAGAGATAGTACAAGTGATTTCGATATTTCTCAATGTGGTTGGTGATTCCAAAAGCAAGGCCTTCGATTTAGTAGGGTTAATAGGAAGCCTATTTAACGATGTCCAGATAAGGATGCCGTTTATGGCAGATTGAACTTTCTGCAGGATTTCATTTATGGTGGTAGAAAGTCCCTAAAGTATATTTGTAGGTCATCCGCATTGTAAAGATACTGGCAGTTCATAATAGTATTTGAAATATTATTTATGAAAATTAAGAAAAGCTGAAGTCGTACATGTAACACTGATCCAGTCCGAGAGTCGTTCATCTGCTCCCAAAACTACTTGTCGTCTACCGGAAAGATAGCCTTAAACTAGACAATCACTTCTATGAAGCATCCCAATCCCAGAAGGGATGCTTCATGGAAGAAGGAAGACTAGCCCTAGTAAATATTTTAATTCGGGCCCGAATAAGGCGCGCCATACAAAGTTCGTGGCCCGTTAAGGGTCCTTTCTAGAAATATGGCATATGGCACTAAACATACAACACAGCACAATTTTTTGGCATGAAGAAAACTTTTACGAAATGTACAGCAAAAATGATTATCAAAATATTATAAATGAAGATAACAAACATTCGAGTAATAATAATCAACTCTAGAGAATTTTTTATTGGTATTCCAATGCTTTTCGAATACCGACGATCACTGAAAGTGATACGGAGTCTAAGTAAGAGGGTCGGAAACGAATTCGTATTCAAACCGTCCCGCAATGTAAAATGCGAAATTCCATGGAAGTTAAAATATTCCATCATCTTATAAGAAAATGGCAAAAATGGTGTTATAGGAGAAATAAGTGAAATAAGATGAGCGCAATTAATTTATACACCTACATATGTTAGTTATAAAAAGCAGTAAGATTCATAACTTATTAAATCTACGCCTGTTTCTTTCGAAAAAAAAAATTTTTCTTACATGTGCAAATTAAAATTAAAAATACTTGGGCTACATACTACTATTAAAAATTACATGAAATGTGAAAATTATCATGATATTTGGTTCATTTTAACAATGAAAATAATAAAACATTCAGATCTTCTCTGTAAATCTGAATAAGCGAAATCTAATTACTGTCACAGGCGATTTTTTGAATTAATAAATGCTAAATTTACTGACTCTATTTAAAAATTTCATTTTATTTTTTATCATAATACACATTCCAACTTACAAAATTTTAACACACTGAACTTTGACATTAAGTAAATCACAATTTATGGATCTGATCTTGAGTCTGACGGATAGAGAATACCTCAGAAGGCTTGGAATTTGTCTTTCTCTGGCACTGCCATGTCTTCTGATTCTACATTCAGTGCAACAGAAACATTAGAATTCCATTTACTTCAGTTGTAGCTATAGATAAATATTTGTTAATTATTCAATATTAACAACAATAACAAGAATAATTTCATAATAACAATATGATATTTTTATTGAAATACAATATCTTTCTTCATACTATCCTCAATTTTGATTCGTGGTTTTTCATAATGGTGTTTGGCATATAAACAAACCAACAACATATTTTTTTCGTTTACAAATAACAAACAATTGTTAGATTTGAAAGTAGCAGTTTTACCGTGCCATAAAGAAAACCTACAGCGATGCGGATACCAACAAATTTTTTTTTCTCTGAAGTGAATTTTCTGTACCCATGTGTATTTTAATATCCGGAAAGTATTCCTTCATTGAGCTGTGCTTGATTAAAGTTTTTGCATATTATTTTTCAAAATATATTTCAACAGTAATTGCATACGATCTGCCAGCAACAATTGTACGCGGATATTCAATTATTGATATATAAGCGAACACGAATGATATGACATATCCCACTAAATGGAGTTTCGATATTGAGTCATGTAATGCGTATGTTTAAATTTCAGTCATTATGACAATATATTCGCAAATCGCCCTCTAGCACAAGTCTGAATTCTAGCAATGTAAATTGTGGAAATCCGAAAACATACGTATATTGGAAAATTATTTTATCATGTTACGGAACCCAAATATAAAAATATTTATAAACCTATGCTACTATAACGGATGACCGCAAATCAACGGCTATGTTAAAATATATTTTTAAATAATGTATAAAAAATAACTCTTCTACAATCGTCGAAAATTGAACAATTTTAATTTTTTTTTTAACGATTTCATCTGCATTCAATATGATGATCGTACTTTTAGATTAATCTTTCGACAAATGGAACAGTACTTTTTTCCGATTATGTTTTGGGGATTATCTTTACATTAATTTTTTGTTATTAACTCGACAAATCTGTAACTAATACTGTTTTTCAACAATCTCATATCTCAATGAAGATTTCACTTCATTTCAATTCACTGAAATAAAGTCTGTGAGTATATGAATTCTGTATGTTAAAGGGGTGGATTCACAAAAAATTCACCATTTCGTCTAAAAGAACAAAAACAACCCGAGTAAAAAAGATCGTATATTGTCCATATATTACCAATATAATGAAAATATATTATTTTTAGCAAATAATATATTGTTCATATATTGACAATATAAGAATGACTGACCAAAAATTTGAAAAATTTTAATTGAGTTCTCAATTAAAGATGTGACACATCTTAAAAAAATATTTTTTAATTTTTAAGCATTTTTTAATATCGATTAGAATTTAGTGATTATAAACATGTCTGCGTCGTCTTGGTGTCGTATCTTACCTGTCAGATAGTGAGATACCAACGTCAGGAGCCAAAAAATTTAGGCGCCAGAAATTTTTGACGCCAATTTTTTTGGGCGCCAGAATTTTTGAGCGTCGAAAAAAGTTTTTTAATTTTTTCATTGAATTTTAAAAAGCTTAATTATTTACTAACCAGAAAGCTTCGTTACTTACTTTTGCATCAATTGCACCGTTCAGATAAGGAGCAGTATCTCATAAAACGTTCATGAAATTTGAAAAAACAAATGAACACGTTATCAAAGTTAAACACGTTATAACATGTTAAAGTTACCCTCGCGGGGCGAGAGTAACCTTAACATTGTACGGTTAACCTAAATTTACGAAAAACTAATTGATTAAATACTTTAATTTACGGAAGGAATATGAATCTGCAATCAAAAATGGGGGTTCCTATTTAACTTTTTAAAGTTGCCCCCATTCCACCCCTTGAAGGCGAGGGTAGGGAGTCATGTTTGGTATCGTTGAACATGATTTAAAAAAAATTAGATACGTGCATTTTTCTTTTCTCGATTTTACATAAATTTTCCAAGATATTTTACCGTTCCGGGACATAAAACTACCCTATATACAAATTATTTAATAACAAATCTGTGTCTTCTGGAAATAACAAGATAAGTCCATTTTTTGGATTTTCGAGTTATTAACGTTTAAACTTTTTAAAAATTCATTTGTCATAGACAATACAGAGTCATTTGTAGAGCAAAATGTTTTCGTTACATAACAAAAGCGAAAACTCCTAACTAATGAACTTCAGAAATAACGAATCTCGCGTCATAAGAAGTTTTCACGATCTGTTTTCGTTTGAGTTATCTTGTTATTTACGGTAACTTGTGGACTTGTCTCATTATTCGTTTAACTTCCTTAATTTTTCCTCCCTGTCACGGGAACAGTCTCTTTTTTGTGGTCAGCTAACTGCAGACCAACTAAGGTGAGCCACCGCCGGATCCTGGCAATAGCTTCATTCGCAGTGTACATGATCTCGTCGAGGAACTTTCGGACTACGACCACTGCCATATCGTCTGCGAAACCCACTGTAGTAGCGCCCTCGGGCATTGGCAGCCTCAGCCCCTCGTCATACATGATGTTCCACAGTAGAGGTCCGAGAACTGATCCGTGTGGAACAACACCCGTGACTCCGTACGTTCTTGTTCCTGTCTCTGAATCGTATGTCAGGACTGATGTATGTCAGGCGATGATCCTCAGCAGGTAGGTTGGAACCTCGATCTTTCGCAGGGCGTCTAGGATACAGCTCCATTTTGCTAAGTTAAACGTGTTTCGCACATCTAGAGTCACGATATGGCGCAGTACTTCTTTCTCGTACTATCTAACTTCTACGAATTCGTGTTTTGGATGTCGCGGTATTGTCCGCAGAGAATAGCGACATCAATATTCAGCTCCTGCACAGACTGCCAGAAGAGATCTTGGACTGCTTCTCAATGGTTCAGGTTCAACTGCAGAAACCTTATCCTTTTCTTTTATTCGTGTCTTTGGCTGCTTGCTGGTACGCAGGACAGCCAAAACTACCAGTTTGGTGCTTTCCGTCCTTCCCACACAGTAGGCATCTGTAGTCGGTCGCCTTGCAATCTCGGGCAAGATGCTCCGCGTTTATAGCACTGATTAGAGCGATTGGGGCCCTTGCATGCTCTAGCAAGATGTCCAAAACCAAAACATCTGTAGCATCTCAGTAGGGTGTTCTTCTCTCTCGCTCTGCTCACCTCCCAACCTACTCTAAGTTTTCCTGCGGCCAGGATTGTTTGCGCTAAAGTGGTAGGTAGGACCAAAACTACTGTCTGCGTATCTCTGTAGGTTGGTCGTAGAGATTTAACAGTGCTCACGTCGATCGTCTCTGCGCCCTTTATCTGCGTGTGCAAGGCTTCGCAGATATCCTTAGCTGTTGTTAGCTCATCCAGGTCATTCAGTTTGATGGTCATCGTGTCCGTTCGATTAATGACCTCTGCTATGTCTTTTGCAACTTTTTTCCAACTACCGATAGTATCTCTCCCGTATTTTCATGAGCCTTTCTGTCTAAGACCAGGATTAGACTGCCCGCGACAGTTTTGCGAATTTTCATTACGCTTTCACCAACCACCTTCATCTCTGGGTCATTCTTTTATGACCTCAGAATATCCGCGTAGGATTGCCCTTCCTTGGTCTTCAGCACCAATGTGTCTGGGCGGATTGGTTACGTATACTCGCGTCACTCCTTCTTCGGCCCTTTTCTCACCAGCTTCGGCGTTGCCGAAGGTTGCCCCTGTTCCCTGAGGCCCAACCTTCGCTTTACCAGTCCCGGAATACACGGACGGACTGGAGCTCGCCCGGTGTAACACGGAGTCCGGTGCACCGGGCGGTGCGTACTTCCTGATCAGGGCCCGAAGGGGCTGGCCAGTTGTCGTACACCACAGTGTCATATCGGCAGTGCGATCACACATCAGCCTCGCAAACCATCAACGAGGCACTCCCAATGAACTGCGACGCACACCGATCCGGATTAGTAATCAAGTACGGATAGTGAATTAAGGGGAGGCAGGGGAGGATTCGAACCAAATGCAATAGTGAAATTAAAATTTCCCTAAAAAAATAACTTCGGACAAAATAATTTATCTAATGCATGTGATCAGTAGACGCCACAAGAATCGCTATACAGGCCGAATTGATGACAAACCCGAGTTCTTTGATATTTTTGTTATTTGGGGACTGGCCAGGGAGGGTCTCCCAACCCCGATCACTGAAACCTAAATCTAAGAAATACGGTAAAGAACTCATTTTGAAAGTTATCATGTCCGGAAGTTATTTTGTCAGAAGTTTTTATGTCCAAGTTGTTTTGTCCTAAGTTGTTATGTGTAGTGAGCCGAATTTTTTACATGAAATAGCTTATGAATTTTTGAACATTATATGAATTATAAATACTGTTTTCCATAGAAAGTCACGGAATGCAGAAAATTGACAAATAGACGACAGGTCGATTCGTTTCAAAAACACCATGAATGATAAAAAATTAAATAGTACACTGAAAAAAATAGCTATTTTGGCTGGGAAGATAGATGGGAAATTAGTTTAGAATATTTTGGTAAACAAAAGGGGAGGAATGGGGAGGTGAGAGGAACTGCAGAGTGATAAGGGATGTGTGTACTGCAACAAACAAGGGTACTTATGATAAAAACCCATCCAACTAAAAAATGATGACTTTGGATCAGCTCGACTTCCTCTACAACATACTAAAATTTCAGACCATTTGACTGAGGGCCAATTTCCCTTTGATTTGTGCGGGGTTCTTTCAGCCTCTTTTTGTTCTCTATTCTGCTTCTTTTAGTCTCAGTTTTATCTTCCATATTGCCTTTTTTCAGTCTCTTGCTGTTATCCTCTCCAAGAATTTTTAATTCTCATTTCATTCTTATTTCAACTTATTTTCACCCTTTTTCTATATTTCAACCTCTTTTATTAGCTTTCTTTCAACCTCTTCTGATTCTTTTTTCAGCCTCAGACTATCTAATTTGTGAATATTACCGAATCTCGTATAAACCTCTTTTTGGCCTCTAATGATAAGACTTTTCGACCTCTTATAAGTCTCTTAGTTTTCCTATGCATCTCATTTCGACAATCTCTAAATTTATATATTTTCTTTTCACTTCGATCTTCAACTACTCGATTAGCTCAATGCCTGAGTCTTCAGTTTGTAATCGTGCAAACTGCGTTCGAATCCCCGTCAAATCAAATTTTGTAAGCCGTTTTTTCAGTGTTATTAATGTGATTAAGTATATATGACTATGTTTATGTTTAAATATGTATATGACAAGATATATAATGATGGCATTGTATTTTACAGATAATTCAATATGGATATGTACGTGACTAAAACTTATATAAAAATGTAGCCCGTAGTTGCTCTTGTAGTAGTCTGCTCATGAGTTTGAATTAGTACAATTCGTATTCATCTATGGAAGTTTAAAATCAGTATAGATTTTGTTTTATATTTATTTAATTTTTTTTGCCATTTTGGTTGATAAAAACTACTTTTTAAACAAAATTTTGACAAAAATTCTTAACGGAATAAACTTAAACTAGAACAGTACACAACAGGGCTTAAAAGAGGTTGAAAAGGCGCCCAAAAATAAGGAGACCTCTAGAAAACTAAATAAAGTAAATAGAGGTTGAAAACAGATTAAGAAGAGAATTTGAAGAGACTAAGGTAGGCTCACAAGGGCAAGAACAGGTTGAAATCATGTTCTCTTATCAATCTCAAATTGCTGAAAGCGGACATTACCGCAAGTTTGAGTTCAAAAAGAGATGGAAAAAATCGTCATCAAACTCTTTCCATTCTCATACGTATCTCTTTTAAAGCTTTGAAATTTATTTCAACCTCATTTCAGTCTTCATTCAACCTCTTTTCAATCTCTCAAACAGAGGCTGAAAATTTCGACTCGGGATGTCATGATCTTTTTATATCAAAGATTTTTTTTTGTTATTTTTGTTTTTAACAGATAGACTTTTCATACTTAGAGTTTTCATTTTGAGATCAAATTAATTTTTTTTTTCATTCAAAATCGATTATAACTTTCTCTAATTTTAAAGCAATCGAAATTTCGGAAAAATTTTTTCGAAAATCACATTGTACGAAATTGCATGACAAAATTGCTTTTACTGTCCTACATTTTTAAAAGAAAATTGTAGGCGTGTCCGAATTAATTCAATAAATAATCAGTTTGTCTGACGTGTTTTAAAAGTCTCATATCTAATTGTGAAGAAACATTAAAATCTTCTGTAAAACATCTTGAACACACATTAATCTTATTATTATTATTATTATGCTAATTGAGATATTTATTTCAATATCCCTATTAGCACTTAATAATATTAAAAAACTTATGCTCATGTCCGCCTAAATAATGTTTCCAGAATATTTATACAATATCAAAAACCTAAAATAATATTTTAGAATTATTATTCACGCGGACATTATATGTTTTATAATATGGAATGGACTAGATTGTTTAGGGCGCTCTGCGCGCGCTCGTATATATTTTTTTCCTGTCAAACTGAACTGTCAAAAATAAACGAGAACGCGGACGAAGTCAGCCAACGGTCGACCCGCGGTCAACTTAAATGCTGTCATCAACTCTTTAACTGCGGACTAGAATTATCTAGGGCGCCCGTTTATTTTTTGTTTATTTCTGTCAAACCGACCTGTCAAAAATAAACCTCTGACGCATGAACTTAGTCAAGCGTCACATCTTCAACAATGTCCTCAACTTTTCAAATAGGGAGAGATGGATGAATTATATTATTTAAATTTTATTATTTTTCATTAAGAATTCTGATTTCAGATTATAATTTTGTTGAGTAGAGAAACGATAAATTACATTATTATATTTTTTGTTTTTCATGATACATTATTCAAGACATTAAATATTTCAGCAAAACTGTCGTAACGTCCATACGTTGAACTCGAAGAACTTCAACAATTATATTTAATACGGTCTCATCTCTCGCGGACTCCGCGGGATATTACAAGCTGCAAATACATACTAGTTCGCAACTTGCCTTGGCGGCCTTGGCAACCCAGGTGAAATCCACCCCTTTTATCCTTCTCTTCCTATACTACATAGCAGACCCTTCTCGTTCAGTGCCACTGCTATGCGGCAAAGTCTAATCAAATTTAATAACTTTTGTGGTGCCCATTCTCTGTCTCCCACTCAGTTCGCTTTTGCACTTTGTGTTCCACACCACGGATACATCAGGCGTCTAACTGCTTAAAAATGTATGAAATTTTCAGTCCATCAAAAAATTTTGAATAAGCACGAACGAATTTATTGTTACACTTCTTGTTCGCTTAAATAATTTTATTTATCTTTCGATCTTAATGTATTTTTTGTATTATTGAAATAGATATTTTCTTATATCTATGGTACATCATATAATTTAAATATCTATTTTCAAAATTTGACGGATCATTGTGGAACGCAATATCTGCATGTCCAATTCTCTCTAACATTACAACCTTTTCTAATTAAGCGAATGAAGAGAAAACGTTGTACTGAATGTTTAGGGAATTCAGAAAATGTATTAATTTGCTAACCGTTAAAATGGAAGAGATCGAAAAATCAAATGTTACTTCGTTACTTTAAAAAGAAAAATAAAATACATCTATTTCTGAAAAATGAAAACATAAGAATGTATTTTCTAATCACCAGTCACTATGAAATTCTAAAAATAGTGTCCTTTCCTTCTTGGTTTGTATTATATGTCAAAAATAATGTGATGATTTTTTTTCTGAAAGAGTAATTTTTCGTTCTTTAAGATCCTACTTCGTAAGGCAGATTAGTTGGTGTACATGTTACAACTTAACAAAGTGTTGGGCAATTTTTAAATATCGGTTAATATCTATCAATTTTATTCGCAACTGAGGACTGTACACTGAGAAAAAAACTTATAATAAAAATCACTATCACTTCTGGCAATCCAGATATATCGTACAACATCTAAAAAATCTGACTATTTACTAACCATATAGTAAAAATAATTTTTACTATATGGTATAGTAATATTTATTACAAGTTTTTTCTCAGTGTAGTTTTCCAAAACGCGAGCCAAAACGAATATATACATTTTTCGCTATATCCTTTTGTTCTTCTTTTACTTGGATCACAAGTTTTTGTTTCTTTATTTTATTATTATTTTATTATTCTATTTGAGTTTTATTAATAACATTTAAAATTACGGCGTAACACGTAAATGAATAAAATCATACAAATTTAGTGCAAAATTATAGTCATTATCATGTCAGTTGAACCAAAGTTAAGATCAAAGTTTGTATGAAACCGCGGAATGTAAAAAAGAGCGTTTGCACCGTTTAAGTTACTCAAATACGATATTGTACCACTGGTTGCAGATCTCATTAGCATGAAAGTATTTAATGTTATTCATATCAATAGTTGGAAGATTGCCACTCGTTTTAACTGCATATCCCCTTTTGATAATCAGGAGCGTGCATTCTTCTGTATTCCAAGCTGATATCACTTAACCGTAAAAGAAAAAATACTGACCCCATAGCGGAATCATATTCTTTTCATCCGGACACTAAATGTAAATTGACATTTACGTTTGAGAATTGGAATTTTAACTTTTCTTAATATGCATTTTAGAATAGCCAGTTGATATGAAAATATGAAAAGCTCGCTAAATTATTGTGAAGTCATATATGATTGCATAAGCAATTCCATATTTCCAAGAGACATCAGCTTCGAAGTGCATATTTTCCTTTAAATATGACTTACTATGTTGAGACAGAAGTGAGCTTCTCTGCTATTATTTCACACATTCCAGACGCGTAAGCTCAACTCCGCCTTCTAAAATTCCAGAATCGACACTGGTTTCCGTAGTTATGGTTTAACATTAGAAGATGCATTCTTGAATAAGGTTATGCCCAAACATAGGTAATTCTACTACAGATAGTGCACTCTCTGACACCAAAAAGTCCCAATAATTCGATCGCGATTTCTAGCGTGGTAATGCTAATGCAACTCATAACTGAAACTTTTGTTTCTATATTCGATTTTATAAATTTCAATATTTCTACTTAACTTCATTTGATTATTTCAACTAAATATGTTTCATTCATGTTATGAATTTGCCTACAAAATCATGCTATGGAATTTTATTTAGATTTTATTTTGTACATTTTTATGTATCCATTTTCTCGGATTTTAAATTTGTTTACGAATTCTTAACATACAGTCACTTGTAGGCAAACTTTTTAAAAACTCTTTCTAAAAACTTCAATCAGAAACACGTGTATTTTCAAAAATTTACTTTGTAATACTCCTTCAAATAGTAATGACAAAATTCTACACTCTACATAAACGTAGACATTCATAAAAAAAGTACGCGAATGAAAATAATATGAAATAAAGTATAAATTGGAAACAAAATTTGACAAAACAGTAATAATTCAGATGAAATTGATAATTGACAGGACACAAAAATTGCAACACTTAAACAGCACTGTCGACATTGCCGCTTGGTTATATTATAAATAAATAATAAATTATATAACATAAATTTACCTTACTTTTTCACATTTGCACAAAGCTTTAGCAAAACTTATCACTGTTTCAAAGAAGCAGATTCATTTTGTATTTATTAAATTTTTGTAAAACGTCTCCACACAGACCATGGCAATATATCCCATTTTCTCGTTAGGAAACTGAAACGAGGGAACAAGGAAAATGAGTTTGGCGACGGGGAAAGCAGATATAAGAAGAGACTAAAACGGATGTGAAGAGAAAAGAGAGGGTGTCATCTACACTGACCTGCTTTACATTCATATTATCTTATATATCCTCTATCCATTTGGATTCTACATTGAAATTATCTTCGTAAATATGTTAGGCTCACTCTGCAAAAACATTACACATCCCTCTTTAATAAAACTTGAAATAAGTAAAACACTTTTGTAACACTGTTCATCGTATAATGCAGACACATCTTTTCAGTAAATTTATTTTAAGTAAATAAAATTTACTGAAACTACTATTTGAGCGTTAGATTTATTTCAAATTTTATTCGTCTGTGCCAATATTTAATTTTCCAATGGTGTTCTTTAAAAATTAGTCTGTTTATTTTTGACAATTAAAAGTTTAAAATCCACTACTACCACATATTTTATATAATTTTAGTAATCCAGAAATTATTTGATTGAACAAAATAATGAATATGAATATTTTGAAAATTGTATAATGTCAGAAACTTTCTAAGCTTCATTTTTTATGATTTTCTGTTGCAGCTCTTTCAGATCAACCAAAATTTGCAGAACCAATACCAAACATAACCGTAGCTTTAGGAAGAGACGTCAGTTTACCTTGTGTAGTGGAGAATCTAGGCAGTTACAAAGTAAGTTTTATAAAATAAGATACTTTTTCAAATTTTGTCGAATTATTACAAATTATTAATAATTTCATTTTTGTTAATTTGCATTTTCTGACAGGTTGCTTGGCTGCATGTAAATCGACACTTGTTAGTAACAATGCATAAAAGGGTCGTCGGAAAATTGCCACGATTTCGAATAACTAACGAAAATGACAAAAGGTGGGTTCTAAATATTGAAAAAATCGAACAACAAGACAGAGGATTTTACATGTGTCAAGTCAACACTGATCCCATGATCAGCCAAGTTGGATACGTGGAAGTAGTAGGTAAGTCAATACGATTTTATCATCTTCGAATAAAATTACATTATAAATAAAACCACGCTTTGATAGTATAAACAGTAATTTGTCACTGTCAATTTGTAATTCAATCAACCCTGCGAACAAATCTAACATGAAAATTGCTGTCGCCATTTTTTTTATTTTGTCATCATGAAAATAATAGTCAGATTTTGACATTAATAATAGGACAAAGTGTGAACATAAAATTGACAGCAGAGCTAACCCAACTATATCAAACTTTGTTCTAATGACTGACATCTAAGTTTGCATCGACAGAGAAATAATGACATTCTATATATTTTAAGCTGATAGACAGTGTATATAGTTGAGCATTACAATTGTTCATGGTCTAAGCAATATGGACTATGAAATCAAACTAGGTTTTATATGATCCATTCGATTTTCTATTAAAGTTTAACCGCTGTACTTTCATGCACATAATGAAAAGAAGCACTATAAATTATGTTATAAAATGGTATTTTCAAATATTTGACGTCATAATGACTATTGATAAATCTGTCTTAAATTTTTGTAATGTAAACGTCGGTATATATTTATTTACGCAAATTAAATAAAAAAATTATTATTATGCATTTTTAGTTCCACCAAATATTTTGGATGCTCATTCCACGGAAAGTACGATTGCTGTCCGAGAGTATGACAATATCACGTTAACGTGCAAGGCAGATGGATATCCGCAACCTAAATTGTCTTGGAAACGCGAAAACAACGAAGATATCAATATAGATAGAAGAAAAAAAGGTACTGATTTATAGCAATTTAAACGCGAATGTTTTATAACTTAAACTTCATCATTTGTCATATTAAAAACTTTTCTTTTGCAGTTAAAAATTATGAAGGCGAACAATTAAATATAATGAAAATTTCAAGGCAGGAGATGGGTGCGTATTTATGTATTGCAAAAAATGGAGTTCCACCAACAGTTAGTAAAAGAATAACTGTAGACGTGGAGTGTAAGTGAACTCAAGTAATATTTCAAACTCATTTTCGTCATGTCTATCAGCAGAATGTAGAATCAATTTATCGTGGTTGAGAAATCCGCTTGATTTAATAATTGCACCATGAATTAAATGTTGCGAGCCAGATAATAGCGTGTTACATGCATATGAAAAAGTTAATAAAGTTACAGAAAAGTTGAAAATTGTTTAATTGCTCACGTGGAATTCGTTCTTGGATGAAATTAATTTTAAGAAATAAAGAAAATTCAAACGATTTCTTATATTTCGTAAAACAAAATGATGATGACCAATGATCGAAAAATTCGTTACGGATGGGCTCCTTAATTACATCTTTCTACATATATCTAACATACAGTACATATCGTACGTCGTTTATATAACATAAAAAAATTTCAAAATACTACACAGAAATGTAGTACAAAAAGAGAAATAATAGCTAATAATAAATGTATCGAATCTTAAAAAATTTTTTTGATATTTTGTTCTGTCATCAGTACATATTAATTGTAGTATTTTTGTAATTTATTCAAATAGTATATTTATAAAGTCGTATACTTATACGTAGATCAATAAAAAATTAATTGTTAGTGAAGATAATGTCGAAATAACATATTGATCCATTTTCTTTGTTTTTTTTTTTTTTTGATCAAAGAAAGATAAGAATTCTGTAGCATGCATCTTTGGACATCGTCAAGCAAAATTGAATTTTTTGTATTATTTCGATTATGACATTATTTCAGGCTATTGGCTATTCCGTTTGACAGATCAAAACGATTCGTTTTTGCGTTCATAATGTCCCATTTAGAATTTACTGTATTCTGAAAAAATATTCTGAGTACATAACCTCCAAGCGATGATGCTGACAGAACTTTTGATTCTGGTTTAGAAATCTGACACCTAAGGCGGTCTCGAAATTCTGAAATTCGAAATTCTGAAATCTGTTTCCTAAGGCGGTCTCGACAACCTAACGTACGATTTGTAGTCTTCCAAACGTCTTTCTAGATATTCTTGAACACTTGTCGACTTGAAGAATCTTTTTCGTGTCATTATCACCATACGATTGATAGTATAAAGCCTGGAATCTATGATGGCTATATTCTAACTCTATTTGGCATGAAAAATTACATCATACATCATTTGATTTTCAATGTCCTCCCCAATAAAAAAAGGAATTAGGTCTGGGTTTGTGAGCAAAATTTTCTTAAAAGAAAATTTTATTTTCAAGTGATAAAGCTCTTATAAAATTACAAGTCTTATATACAAAAGCATCATCTGGTATCCCTCTTTGCGAAATTCTCACTTTTCTCTCAGGACAATCACATGAGTTGGGCCAGTGATCCGAAGCAAATATTTTACATATGCTGACATAAATACCGACATTTATGTGACATATATTGTGGCCCACAGGGACGAAAATATATGTACGAATATATGTCAAATTTATATTTATTATATAAACATAATATATTTTTTCGATAAAATTTACATTAAATTTATACAACTAATTGCCGCTTTATAAATAATATATAAATGAGAATATGTAGAATATATAGGAACATATTTGAAATATATAAAATATATGTGAAATATATTTTTAAATACATTTTCGTCCGTGTGGGGGGGAGGTGACAGGCGACACACCTGACAAAGATACGAGACACGTGCTCGCGAGTTTTCAGAACGGTCCGCGGGGGGTCAGTCAATTAGTCGATCGCAATCAATTGAATTGTAAAGTTTAATTTTCTTGCATCTCGCGTTTTTCGATTTTTCTTACCAATCTACTGTACACGAAAGTTTGCCTAAGATCGATAATTCGGTTGTGACCAAGTTTCAATGAATCTTGCTAGAGTAATCCGTTATTGATTGAAAAATGAGTTCTTACTTTTGCGCGAACGTTAAATTCCATCCAATTTTGGCATTCTGTCTTCCAAAAGGTTTTTTTTGACACTCACTATACACGGAAAAAATATCTTCGTGGCGACTGTTTTCTATAGTCGTAAAAGCTATGACAAAAATTTTTCGTTTAAAACAGTCACCATGAATATGCTCAAAACATTCGTGCCTCTGCAGCACAGTCGCTACAAATGTACGACATATTATATTATAACACATCTCTCACAGATGTATACACAGTTGTGAGAGATGTGGAAGGCGTAGATGACAGCCCTCACGGACGAAAATATAGTTGAAATTATATAGAAAAACTATATATTTTTTTATATAAATTTTATAGTCTATAATATAGACTATTAAATTAGTTACTTGGCATATAAATTAGAGTATAAATAAAAATATAAAAAATATATGTTTGGATATAACTTTCAACGTTTTTTAAAAATATAAATTCACATTGAAACTGGACATCTGTTCAGTCAAATTTGGAGCTGGGTGCTGATCTCGGCCATAACTGCAGATCTCTTCGTTTTTCCACTTATTAATTATACGTCCCCTACTCGATCCGGAGATAATTATCAAGTTTCAATCACGGGAAATACAAGTTATTATTTGGATGACTACTTTGGAATATAATTTATAATTTCGTTTGCATACACAACAAAAATCAAAGATACTATAAATCACGAGAGCGCGTATGAAACATGTGTTCACCGATCGGCATCTCAAAACAAACTCCTAAAGCCTAAACTAGCCAAAGCCAATATAAATTCATTATATATATATTCGATATAATTTTTATATAATAATATATATTTTTCCTAAATTTTTTCCTGTTACGACCTCGAAAAGTGCCACTTTTCGTGTCTGTTTTCGGTCTGGAAAGTAACCCTTTTCTCGAAACTAGCTGCTGTAGCGGAAAGTGCCACTTTTCTTGTCAGTACGGAAGCTACTGTAGTGAAATGTTGTATTTTTCAGTACAGTAGAGAGATGATCCAAAAAATTCTAAAACCTATATTTGACACTCAAAATGACAATTTTTCCAGGTCTTAACAGGAAAAATAATATGTATTACTCGACAGGAACACGAGTCACATCTGGCAGAAATTTTGTAAATAATGTTAGACAGTTAATTCTATAATTCAACATTATTAATTAACAAGATTTATATTTTTAATTATTTATATTAATTTAAACTTTTTATTTCATTATAAAAATATTAAAAATAAAAAAATGTTAATCATTTTTCTATTTAAATGTATTACCTATAATTATTTATATTCTGAATCTATATTTGAAAAAATACACTGCACACTTCTCATTTCCGCCGGTAGGGGGTGCTATGCCGACTTGTTTTTTTTCGCAAATGATATGACTTTTTGCAGGCATATAAAAGAGGCCTGACAATTCTGAGTAAGTCTCGGTTGAGCCCCGAGGTCCAGTAAACCCTACAGAAGTTCAATAAAAATTGAACGTCGAATTTTATTTTTGAAATATTTTTAAACCCTTGTAAGGGTTAAAATATAAATATAAATTATATTTATTAGTTAATATAAAGTGAAAGAATTTCCATTTTAAAATAAAATTATTTAAAATAAATCATTTTTGATAAAATAAATGTTTTCTTGATTTTACACTTCTCCGAGTGTTTTCTGAGTGCAAACTGGATTATTAATATAAAATGATTTTAATGGCGGAACTGGTTACAAGAACAAAAAGGGAACTTGAATGAATGAATAACTGTAGATAATCTGAGAGAGTGGACAAATAAAATATGTGTGAGGGCGCTCAAAGCATGAACATAAAATCGTGTAATTAGCGCGAACATTATAAACGGTGAAATGTGTACACGGATAGAAAAGCTCATCAAAATTTACCGTGATTATTGTGAACCGCGAATTCCGACTAAATTTTATTATGATCATTGTAATTTATTATATGTAGCTTTACCGTCCGAGCTTTGCTGAGAATCATAGTAAAATATGATGGTGTTTTGCTATCCGTGTATCTCTAAAAAGGTTCCTAACCGCCGAAAATGACTCGTACTCCTGTCTAGTGATACAATATACTATTAGATATATTTTCGTCCATGAAAGTAGTATATTATGCACCAAGGGCCCATGCTATTACTATACTATTGTATATTATTACTATACTACAATACTATTGGATATATTTTCGTCCGTGAGGGTAGTATATTATGTACCAAGGGCCCATGCGGAGCATGCGCATGAAGTCAACACAGAGTTTTTTTATACCAAGGAAGTGGGAGTTTTCAGGAGTTTTATTCCCAAGAGCTTGCTTTATTTCCGAGGACGACAGCTCGAGGAAACAAAATTCTCTCAAAAGATTAAAAACTGCTGAAATCCCACTCCTACACAGACAAACCGAATTCGTAAGAATTATGAATTTTAACAACGTACATCGTAAAACTTACGATTTATTTGCAAAATCTATGAAAAATTTGCAGAAAGTACGATATGCATCGTTATAATTACGTTAAATATTGCAGAAAGTTGAATTCTTACGAATTCCGTTTCTCAGTGCATCGTGAAAAAAGTAATATTAGTTATTAATGACGTTTAATTCTTTTCTTGGTAGTTTCACCAATGATTTGGGTAAAGAATCAATTGGTTGGTGCACCGGCAGGTACAAATGCAACCATCGATTGTGTTATCGAGGCATTTCCACGAGCAATCAATTACTGGATTCTTAACAGCAGTATGGTCCCATTTAATGATAAATATGTCGTCACAGATACGGCAGAAAGTCGATATAAAACTAAAATGCAATTAACAATTAGGAATTTGATAAAAAGTGATTTTGGGAATTATAGATGTATTAGTAAAAATTCGTTAGGAGAAACCGAAGGATCTATTAGGTTATATGGTAAGTCAATAAATTCTAATCACACTGCAAAAAAAGTGTTTTAAATTAAAACATTTCAGATTAAAGTTTTAAAACACTTGCCAAACATTTTAATCTATATAAGGGTGTTTTATGTATAACCAGCAAGTATTAATTTCATTTAATTTTAAAACGTTTTCTGTAAAACATTTCTGAAATAAAACAGAAAAGCCATCTAAGCACTAAGTATATGTTTTTTTTTTTGTATTATTTTATTAAATCACTTCGATAAAAACCTTTTTTGCATTCCAATCTCAGCTTCTTTTTATAAAAAACATAAATTTCATTGCACTGAAATAATTATTCCATTTTTTTGGATTACAGAAATACCTAAACCGTCTGTTATCCCCAAAGCTACAGAAATTAAAAGTGTTGTCAACAAAGAGAGTGAGTACTTGTAAAAAAAAGTAAAAGTACATTTCGCGGTTAAGGCTAAATTTGATGTTTTCAAGACGACGATCCGACCTCTCTTCTGATACTAGCAGGAGTTGTCACATTACAATATTGCAATCTCGGCATCGTAAAGATATCTTATTGTCCCGATTGGTGACAGAATGATACACAAATGAATTTGAATGACGGATTAATTCAAGATTCCAATAAGAAACTTTTTCACTTGTGCATGCTTTATATATAATTTTTTATTTCGTAGGTGTAAAAAGTACGCCTACGCCTCTAAAAAAACTGACCACTGGTTGGCCTGTTCCATATACGTCATACTATCCAAAATGGACGGAAAAACCGTCATACATTGAAGAAATAAATGATAATACGGAAGGAAAACGCAACACGTACAATGCAGGTAAAATCGAACACGACAATTTATCATTCATTTGTCATTTTAGATGTAATTAAATTATGTTACGAGCATGGCACGCCATCAAAAAACACAATAAAAATGTGTATCATTATATTTCTATCGTTAAAATGCAAAAATTCTCAGTTTAAAAGTGAAAATCACCAAAATTTATAAAAAAAATTTCTTTCTACATCGAAAAACCCATATTTATAGAAAGTAATACAACGATTATATAATTCTATGAACATGACACGGTATTGTTCTTGCAGGAAGTGCACAAAACGTTAGATGGACTGCCCCTCAACTTGTAGTAGTTGCGGTACAGTACATTCTCTCGGGGCCACACATACCACCAAATGTACCGCAAGTCGTCAATTAAAAATGTTTATATTGTAAATAACGATGGTGAGAAAAATAGCTAAAATATAGCGGGAAAAGTATCTTCAAACTGCCAATAAGTTAAAAAAATTATTTCTAAAAGTAATTGCAAAACATATTTAAAATAAAGCAATAGTAATAAAGACCATTAAGATTTAGGTTGCTACGGAAAATTACGAACTTTACAGTAAAAAATGAAGAACAAAAATAGTAGCTGTAAGATATATATTTTCGTTTGTTAAAATATTTTAAGATTTTTTATAATTACATTATATAATGTATATAGAATGTCACTTTTTAAGTGAATACTTTGTGTGAAATTTTTCATGAGGTTGTATTAAAGTTGTTACTTGACATATCTTCTTATTACAGTTGAAAATTACTATAATATCCTATAATTCTGAAGAAGCAAATTTATCAACAAAAGACAATCAGTATATATATATACATTTATAATTCATAATATTCAACTGAAATTTATTTAACGAATTTTTCGTTTGGTGTCTCTTACAAATATTAGTTATGAGGCTTGCTCATCATATTTTACAGTACAATGTTGTATTTATCAAGTTGAATAAATAAGAAGATATGTTGAAATTCGTTCTTTATTAATTTTGTATATTTCATGCTTTTATTTATTTTTTTCATTTGTGTTCACTATTCATGGTCTGCGAATTATATTTTTGAATGTAACGAAAAGCCTTATGTCTAATTATTTCTAAAAAGTTCAGGTATATGAAGTTGATCAACGATTTTAATTTCTTCTACCCATATAGAAAAGTTGATGGTTGCCAAAACTTCACCATCGGTTCAAGCATGGTTCAACATTGGTTGACAATGATTCGGTGTCTGATTTGGCCCTGGTCTGAACAAACCGTTGGGAAACAGATGGCTAGCAAAAGACAGAAGACTAAACGCCCACTCTTCGAACAATAAATAATCGTCGGTTGTCTAAAAAACGTATTCCGTTCATAAAAATCAAAACTTATAACTCTAAAAAAATGTATTCAACATTTTTTTAACGGTTATGAAAATGATTTAAAAGTGAATAAAAAATTATTAACCTAAATTTTAACAATTTATAAAATGAAAACAGAACGCACAAAATTAACTACAATTTTGCAAACTATAAAAATAGAAATAATAAAAAAAAAACTGACTGAAATTTTAACAATTTATGAAACAAAAACAAAAAAATGATCGACCGCATGATGAAATTCATTTTGCTTAATGAAATTGGTTTAGTTTTTTGTTTTTAAAGTATTTAAAATATCACAAACTAAATCATGTAAATAATGTCAACGATTGGGACTTGTTGGGGACACGAAAATAATTGATGATTAACAACATTACATGATGTACGAATTCTTATTTTCAATGATTGTTTATCTTCATTTTTTGTAAATGTATTTAATTTTTTATTTTCATAATTGTTAGCATGAAAAGATGAATTAATCGTAAAATTTTTTGAATTATTTATATTTCTTCTTACCTTAAAAATGATACACACATGCATGCAAATCACCACATATGCACGCAAAACATAAACTTTTTCTTTCAAAAGTTTCAGGTTGGAAAAACGTACAGAAAATACTATTCCTCCCTCGGGGAACAAAATAAAGTTTTGCTCCATCTTCTTCGGGAGCAAATCTGTTTTTTTTGCTTGCATTTGTCACACAAAATATTGTTTGTACCATAGGGGCAAAAAGCTTTCTACTTCCTAGGGTGAATTGGCTCCCTCTAGACTTCGAGAGCGTCTTCACCCCTGGTAGTAAAAGCTTATTTTGCTCCCTTGTTGCAAAATATAATATTTTGGTCCGGCTAACGGTCAGTTAATTCTGGATTTGCTCATATAAAAGAGGCAGTTTGACTACTTTTTCTAAGACTCGTGTGAGTGTCAGGGCCCAGTGGACTCTACCAAAATTTAACAATAGTTAAATTTCGAAATATTTTTTAATACTTCGATCTAGGTAAAAAACATATATTTCATGAAAGTAACAAATTTCATAAAAATATACAATGAAATGTAATGTATAAGAAATTTACATTAAAAACAAACAAGTGAAAACAATTAACGAGAGAACCTGGCTAGGTATCAGGAAGTACTTGCAATCTTATAAAATTGTCATGTGGGAACCTATTGAAACCAACGGTGTGTTGTCGCCCAATGTTGGCAATGTTGGCTTCGTTTGCCAATGGTCGGCTGCCAATATTGGCTCACCTTTGTTTGCTGACGATGGTCAACTACGATGGTGGGCCACACATCAGCGGTGTTACATTTGAGTGATGGACCTGCTATTGGGCGCGAGCTAAGGCCCGACGATTATAGTTCATGGGCCAAGCATAAACCAGTTGATTATTTCTACATGGGTAGTAAATACTTATAACTGTTACTACCCTAGTAAAAATTATCTTGACGCAAACTTGGCATGTGATGAAAGCTGAGCTCGGGCCTAGCTAGGCCCCATATAGGGGAAGCGTTACATGCCCAAGTCAGCGCCAAGATAATTTTTACTAGGGTATTTTCGAATCATACGTATATCACTTTCTCATAGAAGTAAAATCCAAACGATCGTAGTAAACTGTGATAAAGTTTATAAACCATCATTATAAATAGCTATTTTCGTGAGCGAAGAGGTGACCCGAATAACTAAAATTTCCATCCGAGTTCCATGAATTTTTTAAATTGTGTTCATCTTAACCTGAAAAAAGGTGTATCATAAAGTCTTGAACAGTGAATAATCATAATGTATGTGGTCCGTGTTTCATTCAGTGTCATAATATTTCAAATAGTAATGAAAGTTCGTTGAATAGCAATACTTATCATCCAATAGTGAGGATTCTTTTTTATGTCATACTTATTTGTAAAACGTGCCTTCACTCCCTGTGAAACTGTGTACTAATGACTATCTCAGGCTCTAAAAGATAAATTTGGCCTAAGGCACAAAATACTACTCCCCGTGTCACCACAGGAAACAAATCACACAGGTGCGTTTCAGGTATATGCAAAGTGACAAATTGTAGCCGGATTATACGCGCTAACGGTTATTCAGCTTAAACTTTGGAATTGGTGAAAACAAAATAACTATACATTAATGGTCCCAATTCGCAATTGAATTGTTCGGTCAAAAAAAAAAACAGACAATTGTTAAATTGAAAAACAAATTTTTATCATGGATAAAACAAACAAATATTTTTAAAGACAAAATCTTTCAATGTTAATTTCATTCTATTAAAGAGGAAAATTTTTCTTGTTTTCTATTTTTAGGTCGCACTCCTTAACTAGAGTCAACCGGGGTAAGAGTGACACGAATGTATATAATTGTACTTGAGTGTGTAATAATTTAA
Organism: Trissolcus japonicus; assembly: GCA_030522925.1. Taxonomy (NCBI): domain Eukaryota; kingdom Metazoa; phylum Arthropoda; class Insecta; order Hymenoptera; family Scelionidae; genus Trissolcus; species Trissolcus japonicus. The sequence goes on along the minus strand of JAPYZS010001387.1, from coordinate 19,054 downwards.
TTGTGTTAATAAAATAATTGTGATTTTAACGGTAATTTCGATCTAATCAACAAAAAATGCTAAAATATATACGAAGCCATGTTCACACTATTGAAAACAATCCTTGTTTTATTGTTTTAACACATTATAAATGAATGTTCTTGTCTTAATAAAAGTTTGATCACTCAGCCTGAAATCACAATTACTCCAGTTTGGAATTAAATATAAATCTTAGACACTCAATTTCTTCTTTAGTACCACAGATATAATTCCTTTTTTAGCGTCACTATATTGTTATTGTCATTTCTTTCTCAATTTTTGAAATAAATCATTCAATCTTCTTCTCAGAACGATAAAATACATATAGGTTGAACAGTATATCACACAAAAAACCAAAAAAAAATACACAATCGTGAATATGCCTTCTACAAACGCATGGTTATTTATACTGAACACTCCAATAAGTCGCATTGATGAAAAAACGTAATTTATACAGTAGCGATAATGTTCAATTATTTAATTTAATATATATTATTATTTCACCACGTAGTGAAATTCATTACGATAAATAGTTAATTTTGCTGATGGTTGACATTTAAAATTTATGAACATTCAATATTCAAGTAAATATCATTTCTTCTTAGGAGTTAAAAACTAATCAACTGCGAGAAACGTTTTGTTTCTTCAGAATTCGCGTCCATGTGTAGAGCCTCGAAATTAAAAATTGATATACGACTCAGGCGTATATGTCTCAACGTGGATGTGCACGTAGTGTAAATGAAGTGAGTGGTGCAACATATCCTGTCTAATTTGAAATTCTCCGTTTTATAGTTCTAGATATTGAGTTAACTATTTTATTCTTAAGAGTTATCATTTGATCCAAATAATTTAAACGATATATTTTGTACAACCTTAACAACTAACGATACGTCAAGAATCCATTCTCTCATGCAAATAAAGTCTCTAAGTTCGTGCTCTTATCTCGCAAAGCGTCGAATTCTCCTCGTCGCCAACGAGTGTGAGAATTCGTGTTGCACATGTTCCGTACGTTAAATTTGCCCGAGAATTGCTGGCCCAAGTTTTGCCTTGGTCGTCGCCCATTTTAGTTTGCACAAAATTTCGACTGGCGCCCAACGTACCCATTTGGTACTTGTTGGCTTTCCCGTGGATTACCATCGTCTCCATGAAATATCTACCAATTTGCCATAGCTTTACCTGGTCGCTACTATCTGAAGAAGCCTAGAAGTGAATAGGCTTGTCTTTTGTGTTGTGATTGACAAGTGCACTCGAATCGGAGCATGATAACGGCCTACGCAAGAACGCTTTCGTTTTCCATTCACCGACTCACTCTTTTATTTGTATTTCGAAACCCTTTAAATACTTAGAACGAAATCCGCGGTGACCGACTGACTACTGTGTGACAATTGATTTATTGAGAGAAAAATGGGCCTCAAATTTGTGAGAAAAGTACGTGTCATCGTTGTATATAAACAAATCCACAATAAACTGACAATTATAGCAAAAATATAATTATTTTCAATCAGTGGCACACATTTGGAAAGCTATTTTTCGTCTTCAAAGAAACTTAAGGTGATGTGTAAGGTCTGCTGCCACGGAGTTAGGGACTTTGTTTGTAACAATTATAATAACTGTTGTTTTTTTTTTAAATACTGAGAAGAGCGCGATTCTACAATAATGGGAGAATTCGTAGCACAAAAAAACATCATTTTTTGTTCAAAAATGTAAACAAACAATAATTTCTACGAATAACCTCCACTTCGAAAATTAGAAATCATTATTCGTCAACGTTTTATAATGAAAAATCAGATTCTTTGTGTAGGAATGTGTAAAATAAGTGAGAAAATCGCACTCTTCTCATCGTTAAATTAATTTACAATCACGTTATTAGATTTTAATTAAAGAAATCTGTAATGTCGGTAACTCCCGGTTCGGCATCACCTTAACAAAGTAAAAAAAGTTAGGGCCCCATTAAAAAAGCAGAATGACAAAGTTGAAAAAAAAATCGTTTCTTCAGGTCTCTTTTTGGTTTAGTGAAATTGTTTGAGCCTCAGAAATTAGATAGTCCTTTTGAGAGATCAAACAATTTGAAGGCCAAAAAATAAATCTAATTTTGTTTCTGCAACCATTCATTTTTACAATTTTTATTCAAATTTTCCAGTTATAATATTTATTATCCAATATCAATATTTTATCATCGTATCGCACTAAGAACGAGTTGTTAAAAGTATTTAAAAACATTATCATGAACTTATCCTTTAATTTTTTGTAATAAACAAAAATACAAAAATCCTCATCCTCAGAGAGAAAAAAGTTCATTGCATCCTGAATTAGCTTCATATATCGAATCGAATCGACCATCAGCTAAGTTCACTTTCGTTTCTCCCAATACGAAAATCGTATTGGTCGATTTTCACCCAAGGGACGATTTGAATTGGAAAAAAGTAATCCGAAAGTAATTTTTGCTTTTTTTGATATAAAAATTAATCATAGTTCATTTTTAGAAATATTAATTCAAGTAATTATTAAGAATAAAATAAGTGACGATAATTTCTTTTCTCTCTTTGAGAACTTTCTTTACGAAATTCTTTACGAATAAACAATTATAAAATCAACTTCGTTTCATTTTCTTTATAAACATTTTATTAGAATTTTCAGATTATCAGTAATGTTATTTTGATCAATTAATTAGTGATTTTCATCAATTTTATTGTAAATAAAATCGAAGTAGGTTTCCCAAACCTTTATACTTTGGTCGATAATGTAGAGTGCAAACTTATGGGTCGAATTTTGACTACTGACAGGTCTCTTGTTTGTTTACAAACTGCTTGTGTCGAGTTTGAGGTTACAATAGGAATCTTATTTGAAAAGTTTACAGTGAAGGTTTTTGTTAAGATAATAGTCATTCAGATCCTTGCGTAGGGCTTTATTATTTCGTAAAACTTTCTGGTCAGAGAGCAATGAAACTCAACACAACCATCCTCAGCTTTCTTGGCAAAGAATCACCTCTTGACTTGAAGGCTAGTAGTTGAATAGTGGTAGAGTTTATAAACGTCGCATTAACTTTTTTAATGTTTTCAATTACACATTATTTTTAATGTAATTAAAATATATTTATATTCAAGAAATTATTTGAATAAGTTTGTGACAATGTTTCTCTAAACATTTCTTGAAGCTCGTTCTCAGTATGTTGAGATGACAAAATATTTAAATTTGACATTAGAAATTCTAAATGAAACATTCGAATAAAAAATATAAAAATGAATTGCTGGGGACAAATTTAGCGCCAAACAGTGAAAATGATGAAATGATAAAAAGTGCCATCAACTTTTTTCTGTAATTTTCTGTAATTGTATCTTATCTTCTTCTTAGAAGAGTTTTTATTTTGTATAGTATATATGTATATAGTCAAGCTTTAAACCCTAATTATTTTTGCACATTTTTTTCATGCATCTTTTAGTTTGTCCAATCAGAACATTTTTGCAGTTTTTACCACAAATACTATAAAAACTGTAACGTACTTATGACCAAAAGATGCACTGTTTTGGTTCCTTAAGATCAAAAAAGGAAAAGTTACAAGGGTTACAAAAACTCACAAAAAATGTACTTCGGTGAAAGTACAAGAATATTAATTAATGTTCTAGTACGATAAATTAATTGAAATTTAAATAATAATGATTTCAGGATGTTACCCAATCTGATGAGAAAGTGATATATAGAATGAAAAATGTTTGGGACAGTAGAAGTCGGAGTACGTCAGAGCTCCAAAATTGACACGTCAGACACTTTAATATTTTAATTCATATTGCGCTAAAGTCGTACGATCTGTAATTTTTTCCGAATTTGGAAATTCTGCGGTCCTAACTTTGAGTATGTTTAGTAAATGTAAAAATTTATTTTTTTTTAATTTAAAAAAATTTATTTCAAAGTTTATATATTTGTTGAATAACTGCCATCGTTGTCGTACCATGAGAATATGTCCTATATTTAAAATCAAAGAACCATGAAAGGACGTTGAAAATATTGTTTCAATAAATATTGTGCTTTTTTTACAAAGTTTTACATAATTGTCATTGTATATGATTAAATATATTTTTGATAAAATTGTTTTATATTTTCATACGTACATTTGATGTTTGATTTTATAATAGAGGTACGCTTTTTCTATGATGTACAAATTAATTCTCTGCTGTTTAACAGTAATGAAATGATACATTAAACATAAGTTAAAACAATTTTTTGTAAATATTCGGTTTGACCCGAAAAAAAAATTTTTTTTTATATTCATGTATGTGAAAATGTTAACCCCGTACATTTTAATTTATAGAAAGTCGTCCGGAAATTGTTCCTCTCTTTTTTCAACTGTTGATTTGATTGCAAATGGAAATTTCAATTCAAAAAATGCATCGGATAAATGAAAATTTGAAATATATTATAAATAAGAGAAACATAAAAATTGAAAGCATTTTAAAACTGTATTTGATTCGGAAAAAAAGTAGTGCCAATTCGTTATTGACTTTTATGTTATAATTAAATCTTGTAATGTAATTTGTTGGTTTGATTATTTGTTATTTTTGATAGATGAAAAAGCACAATGGCTTATGTTTCGCATCACCTTCTGTTTATTATTCTTTTTGTCCTTTTAATCAGTCAATGGAGAAAACATATTTTGCTGTAACTCAAAACGTTCAATACATAGTTTGTCGTTTATTCATCCATATTTGTGCAGCGATCAAATATCGGACTGTAATTAAAAATGGATACATTACGAATGGAGATCCTTCTATACACCGAATTGTCCTAAATCCGATAAAATATTATGCATGAAATATTAATCATATTTACCTATAACATGCGCATAAAGGCAATAATTCCCAAACAACATGATATTTGTAATGTTGTTACAGCATCATTTATTCGAATAGTAGTAAACACTTTGTTGGTCATTACTTGGAGAGGAATAACGTCACAATTTTTACTGAATTTCTTGACTGATCAAGCGAAGAAACTGAAAAATAAATGAAAATTTCAAACCACCTATAAAAATTACAAAGTCTATTATTATTGCGTTTAATCAAAGTTCATTTGAATATTTTATTATTGCTCACAAACTCTAGCCAGTCGATGGGTTTTGTTACATTTTTTATCATACTTTTTCAATAATTATACTTATGTTTTAAACTACGTTGAATTGAGTAAAAAAGTTACTTAAAAATAAATTTACGTTATATGGCATAAATTTAAATTAATAAAACATTTTTAGGCAAAATAACACAATTTATGAAGGGATATTTTATTTTTCATGATTGTATACCTTTTTGGAAAAGCTATTAAAAAATACAATCAAAAACAGTCATTTTCTTATTTTTTTTCTTTTATTTTTCTTCCAATTTTCTCCCAAAAATGGCAACAAAAATAATTAGGTCATAAAAATCTAATAGTCGAATTTGAAAAGTCCCCAAAATATAATTTTAAAGCCCTTTTTTATATTTTAAATATTATAATTTTCAAGCCCTAGGAAAAAAGAGTAACTAGACAATTAATTTAAAATAAGATGAAAATATATATATCAGTTTTAATTTAGACAATATGTAATTTCAAAAACTTAGAGAATTTCATGTTTCAATAGCTAACTGGCTCGCTGAATCCTTCATTTTCTGCATGCATTCTTCAGCGTTTCAGTGAAGTAGCATCATATTATGTCAGCCTTAACTCTTATACCGTCAGAGGTAGAATCCAATAGACCCTCTTTGAAAATGATTAAATAATTTTATTTATACTATGTACCCTGAATTTTTTTCATCTTGGAATAAACCACCACTCTTAAACTAACTTGTTTTGTTTCTCAAATTTTAATTATCCCTTTTTAAAACCAAATTAAGGAAAGGTTGAAGCATAATTTGCTTTCATCAAAAATTCAAAAATTAATTAAAACTTTCTCTTAAACATATAATTGATTTTTGTACACACAAATCTTAGTTTAGAAGCTTTTTCGTTAACATTTTGTGTCTACAAAAACCTAATAAGAGAATAATTGGACAGAAAGCGCGTATCGACTTTTTGTGTATGAGATTTCTTCATGTTGTATTTCTTTATTCTTATCCACACCAAATAATGACCTAATTGAAAGTTATACGCGACTTTTTGAGACATTTATCAACCACTTAAGACGGTAATAAAAAAAGTTTTTAATAAAAATCTATTCGATTCATAGATGTTAATTTTTAATACAAATTCATTTGCAACAACTCTGAAATATTACAAGTTCACTCTGTAACGTTTCCATGTGCTGTAATATTTTGAAAATATTAAATAACTGACAGACTTTCAGACAATTAATGACATTTATGTATTCACATGCAACATTCAAAAAGAAATTCAACTGAAGAACCTCATAAATGTTGAAATCCACTTAATTGGATGAATCGCGCTTTGTAAATTATAAAGTTAATTTATTAAACTAGTATAATTGTTAATTCAAATAATGCAAAAGGAATTTCGAAAATTGGTTAATGCAGGATAAGCTGATATTGGGCCAGATGGCTCATAGTTTTCGACCGCCGAAAGCATACAAATTCGGAGTCTTAACAAATTTCTCTTATTACGTTGAAACACATGTGTTTTTTGCATGAAATTGTTGATTAAAATAGTTAATTAAATGAAAAATATAATCACAGAAATTCTCTTGAGAGAAACTGACACCTGCTAAAAGAATGGTAGCTTTAATTCAGTGTGAAAATAATTGATTAACTTTTGTTAAACACTACACTATTGGAAAACGTATGAGTTTTCAATTACATTCCGATTGCCCATATCTAACAATGATATATATGTTTAATATAATTGGCATTACTTGCTTTCATATTTCATACAATCTGAAGGAGCAATTTCAGGTTATTGAATTATGATTATCTTATACGAAACACGAATGTTTTCCACGAGTAAACAGCGAGAAATATTCGATGTTTCTCATGTTTTCATTCGTAATTAATGTAATATTAATTTGATTAAAACGTTGAATCTGTATTCAATTAACACAATCTGCGTAATTTTAGAGGACTCAGTGCATATTTGTAATTATTACGCCAATTATTAATTAAAAACTTGTAAGTAAAATCACAATGACTGTAAATAAAAAAAAAACGTACGAATCGAAATGTACATTTATATGCATTAAGACTTTTATTTTATGATACAATTCGTTAAGAGAACAAAATTATTCTGCGTTATTGTTAACAACGACTGTAAATTTTAGCATGAAAATTTGTTGTATTTCTATATGAGTGATAAGATAAATTAAGTTGCTCAGGGATACATAAGACATTTTATTAAGCTTTTTTGGGCTTTGTCGAAAAATTACAGTAACTATATACAATGAATAGTGTAGGAAAATAATTTAAACGAAATCGTAGCCTGTGTATGAGGTCATTGTTTTGAATATATATAGTAAACCGATTTTTTTTAGTAATTAGAAATTCGTATCGTGTACAATATTAATCAGTATTATTTGTAAAAAATAAAACTATATAAAAACTGAAAGAAAAACGTTAATCCCAGGAATTTTTATTTTTAATTTAAATTGAAGACCCTTGATGTGTGTGTATGGCAGATTTTCAATTTCATCCGAGCAATATTCACTAGTACGGATAAATAAACCACTCTGAAACAAAAAAATTGAATTGAAATTTAAAAGAGGTGCATACGTGTGTGTGTGTGTGAACGCTTTTGTTACAAAAGTCATAAAAATATAACATTTCCTTCGGATAAGTAAATACATGTTTCTACTCGCTTTGTAAAATTGTCTAAGATGTTTGCAATTTCTGCACTCTGTCTCATCTAGAGTTTTCACATCACCCAACCATTGTATCTTCACAATCTAGCTGAGGGCCATCTCATAAACTCCGACGCAAAATAAAATCTCAACCAACAGTCTACCGTATCAATTATTTATTCATACCTTTTTAAAACTTGTAATTAGACATTATAATTTCGTGACTTCCACTTTGCGTTGATGGTCAACGCCTACCTCAAATTGTTCGGTTACTTGATTATTTCATTACTTTGCGTGCCATTATTGCAATTATTTTTTCGGAATCATGAACAAACTAATAAGTCCTGCTTTATTTAAACTAAAAAACGCAAAGGATAAAAAGCCACCGAGTTTGACCAGGTAAGTTAATAATTAGTTAAAAGTTCAAAAACGATCAACATTTAGCCAAGGTATGACAAATTAAAAATCGATATTTTTTGAAAAATATGATTTTCATTTTCCGGTTTCAAAGTCCGGATGATGCCATCAAAATTGTCAACAAAAGAGTCAAAACAAAACAAAATAACCTTTTTGAACTTAGGAACAGGGCAAAAATTTTGACTTTTACACTTTTTCAGCAGCGGGTCTCGCCAAGTACCTGAAATTAGTTTCTTGAATCAGAAAATACACTGCACGGATAGAAAAACACCATTAAAATTTTCTACGATTTTCAGCAAAGCTCGAACGGTAAAGCTTAATATAACAAATTACAATGATAATAATAACAACATTTAGTCGGGATTCAGTAAACAATGTCCTGTCGATAATAAAGTTTTCTATAATTCGTGTGAAAAATTGGCATTTTGAGGTTATGGTCCGCGATTTACAATGAACACGGTAAATTTTGATGTGCTTTTCTATCCGTGTGTGAACAAAAAGTTAGGGGACACTTACTATGGCATTTAAATGCATAAGTGTCCTTTAACTTTTTGTGTTATAATTAAATTTTACATATCTACTAAAAACATATCTATTAGTACAATTAATTCGGTCTGCTTGACTGAAATCGTACTTGACCACAAATAATTTTGATATCATCATAACCTCTTATACTTAAAGGTATTCGTACGTTTTTGTCATACTTGGTCATGCTCTTCAGTTTTACTGAATTTTTTATTACATGACCTGTTGTAAAAAAAAAATAAAAGAAAAATATAATTACATTCATTTGTCTCCAAATTAATTGTATTGTTCTTATATACATTTGATCTCAATAGGTTTTGGGGACCGTAAAAAATGTGAACATTTATAAAATACCCCCGAGGATATACATATGTCAATATAATAAGTCAATTTGGGACATCTGCGTACAGATGTGCAAAAGTTTAGGTCCGTGAAGGAGGTTATAAGACATAACATAAAGCACTTTTACAAACCGATAGCATTGAAATACTCCGGGCGCAGTTTGTTCGCAAAACTGATAAAAATTGCACGAGCTCAGGTTTGTGTTTGAAATTTAAACACAAATGGATAAAATATTTGGTGCACAGTGTAAAACATGTTAATACAAAAGTTGATGTAATATATTTTGAGAGACAAAGTTGAAAAATTCAATGCGCTCGAGACACCATAGTAATATTGCGTCCAACATGTATTCTGTTATATGTCTGTTATACATATATGTAGAATATATTTGATATATAAGTTATATTTAATATATATATAGGTATAAAAGTCGAAAAGAGGAAGTCGGCTTGAAGTTAGAATCTAAAGGCGCAGCAACCTACGTGATGCGCTATGCCCTATGAAAATTCCTCACGGTCAGTGACTTCTCGCTCGTCGATTATTCAACATCGTAATGTATACATAGATCTGTAGTCGGCTTTAAAGTTTGATTTTACGTGCTCGCCCAGGCACGTACTGCCAACGAATACGAGTACAAAATGAGGAATACGATACGAAAAAGAGAGAGATTTTGAGAAAGAGAAATTGAGAGACGGAAGAAAAGACACCGTAAAAAAAGGAAATAAAGCGTTGCAGACAGCAAACATGGGAATCGATTTCAATTCTGATCTCTCTAATCAAGTAGTCCAACGTAACGAAAACAAGATAGCAAATGTACGCCTCGTTCATAAATGCTGGTCAGGTATATAGCGTCGATCTGAAACAGTTGGTCAATCTCATTGGATTAACCGCCGGAATTGAATATTGTATTGAATGAAATATTTATTTTTCACCCGACTAACGTCCTCATATTATACTCAACTCACTTTGTCAAACATGTCCTGTACGTGCAAAAATTTTGCGATTATTTTCTACGCCAGATCGTTGACAATTATTATTTTTCTATTCAAATGTCGTTCCACTGCTTTTTACAATTTTGATGATGTTTGATGTAAAATATGAAATATTCAAGGTATCAAAAATTGAACGATACACGTTCCGTTCTTTATATTCCGAAGCAATCGCGCTTGCAAAAAAAATCGCCCGCAGATATAACCAACTTCCATTTCAAATTTTCACAACAATTTTTTGTCAAAATATCATATCTTGGATCAAAAAATACATATTCATTTCAAAAATGTAACAAATTTTATTCATAAAATGATTATTCATTTTCCCAAATTTTAATTTGTGCCAAAATTTTTTTTTTTTTTTTTTTTTTTTTTTTTTTTTTTTTTTTTTTTTTTTTTTTTTTTTTTTTTTTTTTTTTTTTTTTTTTTTTTTTTTTTTTTTTTTGTAGGAAGAAGAAAACATGTCCACGTTGTTTATTGATCCGGTACAGTTGAAACAAACGAATTTCACTGACCCTTTTTGCGAGAGTAAGAAAAGATGGAATCATACAATCAATCTTTTAAGCACGGACGCGGTGTTTTAAAAGTACAGTCGGACTGGAAATGAACCATAACAAACATAACTGCTTAAACTGTATCTTTTGCTCGGTATACACTTTTTACTTGCGAAATGAACACCATTAGCTAAAGTGATACATTGATCTGGCACTGCACTGGTGAAGTGGAGTTCGTGCGCCTCGGATCTTCCAATAACACGTTGAGACAAATAAATAGTTAGAAGAACAACTACAAGACAATCAGACAAACTGCCGCACACGCCAGGCACGAAAAATCAACGCGGTCAAATTCAAGCCAACTCTTTAATTATGATTCATGAGCCCAGCCATTTTAGACGTGTCAGACAAAAATGAATTAATCCGATGTGCTCCCTAATTCACTTAGAAATTGAGAAAATCCAATTTATTTGTTTTCATATTCCTCTTCCCTTTCTCTTCTTTTAAACAACAACATTTATGTAATCTTCTTTATTTTTTTTTTTTCTTCAACTGCACTGCGTTTTTAAAACGTTAATTCAATTTCTTAAGCAGAGAAAAATAAAAAACATAAAAGCCAAGTGAAAAATGGCGCGAGTATTTTTATATTTATTCCCGCGAATATAAAAAATTTATTTCGAATGCGTATACTTTTGAATATAAAATTTGGCTCCCTTATTCTTGTTTCCTTTCCATAAATATTGCTCGAGTCAAGTTCAGTTATATAAATATATGACTTCAAACATTTTTACACGTTATACGTTCGGATATGCGAATTGCATTTGGTTTACCGCTGCATGTGCAGTGTGACTTGTACTCTAAAAGCGGCAAACGCACTTACTTCAAAAATTGTCTATGAATATTAGTTCGAAACGTAAGATGAGTGGTAATTGTATGATTAATTTTCAGACGCAACTGATAAAATTAAGGGCACAAGCAAAGTAAAAGAGTATAAATTTTGCAAGTAGTTTTAAAAGTTATTAGTCGGTCTTTTACAGCCGCTCAAGGCGTAAATTTTCACATTATGAGATAAAGAACTCAATTAAAACAGTTGCAAAATTCATTGCGAAAACAGTGGAATAATAATGAGAAATTCGATATAGTTGGTAAGACGATAAATACAAGTATATATTGCGAGCGTTTGGGGCTTGTTCCGACCGCGACAGAAGATTCATTTCCCATGTGAACTATGGTTCAGTTGGTGTACTCCTTACCTTGCAGTGAAACAAGTACAACCTTGCGCACATATCCCTTACGTAACACAGTAAATCAAACCAGTATATCTTTGCTATACTCACGGACACTGTAGACCTCGAGACCGCGATATATACTTTGCAGCGCCAAGATAATCTAAGATGTTATCTAGTATCTGTAAACTTTTCAAATTTCAACATAAGCAAAAGGTAAATATTTTTGTTTACTTTTTTTCTACCCAGAAATGACGCGGACAAATTCTCAACATTGATTTGCAACGAACAAACGCATCGTAAATAAATTGCAGACATAAATTTCCGCTTTTTACGCCGCAATTTAAATAAGAGGAAAATTGTGTTATTTACATAGAAATTGTGAGGCCATAAAAACTGGCAGTAACACTTTTGAATATTATTCACGAATGAAATAAACTGAGAAATTCAATATGTTTATTTTGCTCAAGAAAGCGGGTTTTTTCCGTCAAATTATTAAATCTCTTGTTTAGGTGTGTATAAATTTTTGAATTGTGGGCAGGGGTGGAGGGGGTGGGGTGGCAAAAATGTTGACCATAAATCTTGAAAGTTTGTTTAAGAATTTACAAGACTGATGCAATGTTGTGCGAGCATTAAAATCCAACTTTTAACTAGCCCACGCGAGAGAACGTCCTCGGAATATTACGTGTTTACTTTCAAGGCACAAAAATATACGCTCGCCGTCCGCTTAGACACTTTTTTTCTATTATAATTGCGCATGCTCGCTGCCTTGATAATTTAAAGTTTAATTAGACATGAAAAATCTTATGAAGTTGAAAAAAAAGTTCGCTAATAACATTGTTGTATTTAATGCTCGATAGTTGTACTTTATCAAATTTAATGAAGTAGCTGGCTACAATCAACCGTAAGAAAATGAACCATTAATATCGTGCCTTATAAAGTATACATTCGGACGACTATGTGCGAAACTGAACAAAAATCAATAGTTTATCTCGAGGACTTAAAAGCTGTAACACACAGCGAAAAGTTTCATGAATGCACATCTGCGATTGACACCGACATAGGTGCTCCATGCAAATGATAAGAAATTATCTTGAAACTCATATTTCACGTTCACGAGCATCTATATTTTTATTCCTTGATGATTTAATTACCAAACATTCATCAAACGAGGCAATATTTCCACTTGCACTTCCAACTTGAGATTCTGCGGGATTCTTTTGTTTCTCCTTCACCTTCCCTTTCATGAAATATGTATTCATTTCTGTAAATTTCTTTGCTGTCTTTCACAATTGTCAAGAATAAGATATTTCCGTTTTATTTCAAAAAATCTGCATTGATGTTTCCCCCTGTATACCTATACCGCATTCACCAAGTAAATGAAAAAAAAAAAAAGTTTAAATATAAAATTAGTTTTTAGATTTACGCCAGACCAATTTTTCATTCGTTTCTAATGCATTCTCATTTGTTTGATTGTTTTTTTTTTTCTAATAAACAAAAGTGATTGGGGACATCATTACCCGCATGGATTTTTTGCAACTGCTGGAAAAACATCAAAATGGGTGTACAGAAAAGTATGTTTGAAATTGAAAAACAATCCATCTTGTCACGGCGATACATGCACTTGAATAAAAAATGTCAAATGAAACTTGAAATACAGTTTTTAAATTTTTTCACGTAAAACGTCTTTCGTACGAAAAAGCTGCACAATTCAATAAAAAAATCAATATTTACATATCAATTGAAAAATTAGTATGCTGGTAGCCTGGATGGTTTTCATAGATTAATGTTTTTCCCGGAAATCAAGAAATATGATGGCAAGTTGAAGATCGAATAATAAATTCCAGAGATTTTTTTTTCTAGAGGAAAAGCATTTCTAAATTCGTAAAATGGCAGAAATTATTACACCTGCAAAATGCCTTCCGACACATTGAAATATTCTAAGCTCTGTAAATATTTACTCTAATTCTCAATTCGTGTCGACGCAACATTCGGATATATAATGCATATATAATTTACATTAATTTTATTCTTTTTGATAAAAAAAAACTTTGTGTAGATACCCAAAATTGTCTATTAATTTTTAATTATGAGTGACGGGATAAGTGAATGAATAAATATTAATTCACAACCTAATAAATTGTTGCATCTAAAATTCCGCTACTTTGAAATTATATTCAAATTAAAGTATAAGCATTGAAACTCTGCTAATTAATTAGCTGTTATTTTGTTTATCACAAACGATACAGTTTTGAAATTAAATGAGATCTAAAGAGGTGCCGTAACAAAGAGATAACTTGTTTGAACTAAGGGTAAACACATTCTGGGTTAAAATATTCATTCTCTTTTGTCTTTTTCCCAACATACTGCAGCAAATGATGTTTGCGTATGTAAATCAAGATTCGAAAAAACTTTGAAATTACTTATTTGAAGATTACCTTTTAGTTTTATTTTATTGCTTTTCAAATTGAAATAAATTCTTACGCTGGTCAATCATCATAATCATGTAATAAGAAAATTTTATTTTATAACTTTTGCTGATCAGTTTATTGTAAAAAATCACCGTTTCGAACACTTTTTATTAAAAGTACTAAACCAAATGGAATGTCAGCTTGGCACAATGTATGGCAAATGAAATTTAATTTGTTAAATTCAGGTCGCAATTTTTTGCTCGAAATATGTGAGTGGAATAAAGCGTCAACAATTAATTTGTTGCATCATGTTACTTAATTCAACGCCAGGCATACTTGCAACAATTATTTTCACTGACACGAATAATATTATTTTCCACGAAGAACGCACAGAAGAATGTTTCGAAATTAAGCGCAGATCACTGATTTTAAAGCGCACCTTTCCTTAACTGTATGATAAATAATGTTCCGCGACTGAAATAAGCTTTATAATTATTTATTTGTCCGACATGCTTCCGTTCTTTCAACACATATTCATTATATAACAAATTCATAACCTTCGTTATAAAAAATTGAACGTTCAGCAATCAAATTTTGTGTAAAAAATGCAAAAAAATTCAAATGAAAAATCAAAGCTTTTTATTTCAAATTTAATTTTGCTCCTTCTGTCCGGTCATATAAACGCTTGAATGTTTCAAAGCTCAATTTTTGCTAAATAATTTATGAACGCAGAAAGAAGACTTCACTCCTTAATCGCACAAAATTAAAAAAAATTTTGTTGATGCGAAAACAGTGCAAAGAAATTTACATCGGTGATGGCCGAACGATAAAACACTTTCCTTCATCTAAATATTCTGCGTGTTTAATTCAGTGATTCAATTTTTTTCCGCAGAAATGCCGCAACGGAATAATAAATTCGAGTCCCTCTGAAAGTCGTAGAAGCCAAAGCGGTGCATGCGCATCTTACCTGCATCTACCTAGCTCTGGCACTCTAAAGAATCAACCGAGAATCCTTCTAAAATTTACCTCTGCAATTCGTTCGATCTTTGCCATACAAAAAGCGTCGTTCAAAAGTCGATCGGACAACAATTTGTGACTAATTTTTCATTTTTGTTTTGTACGTTTGGTAATATTACATTGGACTGCCGAGTACTCGTATACATGAGCATTTAACAGGTGTGGTCGGTTGCATTCATTAGCAAGGCTCGGCGTATCGTATGTTGCTGCAGAGTTTCTTGCACGCCGGTAAAAAAAAAAAGGTATTCGAAACACAAGCAGCGGATTGAAAATCGAGATTGATCGCGAAACTTGGTGCTATAAATGAATCAACTACTTCGGGACAAATTAGATTATAGAAAATAACGCATCAATTCCCACACTGTTGTTGTTTTTATGCAACGGATAAATAAAACATGAGCTTACTCATAGCTTTTAATAGTCCCGAGTTAAATTGATTCAACTTTATTTCTGCTCTTAACTGATTAATTAATTCACGCAGGTCATCTTATAAAGTACAAGATCTTCTGCTAAGACAAGCTTGGAAGTAAGTGAAGCCTGAAATCGAAGTCAAACAATAAGTAATTTTAATTTCACGTTTCTCGAAAAACTAAAATAAACTAATGAAAAGTAAACAACAAGTTTTTGTGTGCACATTTTTTAAGTATGAACCATAATGTAAGTTGAATTAACAAAACCCGATGAAAATTTTGTGTTCAGAAAATTAATTTACATAAAGTTTACTTTTTTTGTGATTGTCTTTCGGCTGAGATGCAGAGGGCTTATTATTTCGAAACAATGAAATTGATCGAACGGGCTGTTCAATTTTATTTCGGGAAATGTGAATATTTAATTTTCAATTTCTAGAAAATTCATTGTCAATGAAACGAGAGCGTACGTGTGAATCGTATAAATGTTTACCTCTTTTCATCATGTTTTCACAATTGAAAAAATTCGTAAACGCTTGATTTTCAGTATTTCCGTGCCTCTCGATGCCAATCTCTGAAAAATTGCACGAAATACGAGTGACGACAATTTCAAGAGATCGATCCATCTGACAAGTTATTATTAACCCACGTGTACATAGTAGGGCAATTTTTTTGTATCCTCATACCCCGAGTGCCAGCTTTTTTTTTGTTATCGAGCGTTTTGATGTAAATTCAAACTTGCCAAAAGTACATTACATCAATTTCCACAAACAATACTCGAAAAATGAATTTGAAATATTATTTTATTTGATGCATCGAAATCGAAATGCTTGTTACTATATAGACAGGAATTAATAAGAATTGACCAAAATAAATGTTTTTTTCGTTTAATGTTATTAGTTTGTTTATAGTAACTATATTTTGAGGTAGCTGTATATATAGTTAACTCGAAATAGTCAGCTTTCTATATCAAATTTATGTTTGTCATTGTTTATGTTATGGCCAAACATCTTTTTGTCAATGATAACATAAATTTTTCACAGTTCTCCATTGATTTTAACATTTGATCATTAATTTCATGTTTTTGATATTAACACTTGATTCACCAAAATCAGAATTTAATATTTATATAGAGTCCCCACAAATTTTATGTATTGTAAATATATTTCATAAACTTCATAGCAATGTGATATCATGCTTGATGTTCAAATGTGAAATCTCATATGCGACCTTCAAACAATCTCAGCAATTCAGAATTATTTAGATTTGGTTTTTATCAGTGTATAAATAAATATACATAAATAAAATAAATAAATGTATAAATAATTTTATTACAAAAATGTGAGTATGAAATAACGATAACATTCTGTACTTTACATGTATAACATATACATAAAGTATTTTATCAAAAACAATTATTGTTAGCGACCCCGTTTTTTCCCCGGGGATATACTGAAATCATAATATGATTATATGTGGTCAAAGTTATAAATGAATAACAGTTTCTTCTTCGCACAAAGAATGAAATATTTCGATTCGCGCAATATGTTTCAGACAGATAAAAATCGATAATATATAGGTAGCAAAAAAAGCTTAATGTCGCCGAACAATTACGAGTTAAAAGTTTGATTAAGTTACTCTATTGGTTAGGCAATGCAGATAAACATACACCGTGCACGCATAATCATTATCAGAGCACTATACATGCTCTGTTAAAATTAACACTATCATTTCGTACAATTTAAACAAATTCTATCACTATCATTTTCAGAATTGTTGGAAATATTTTATGATACGAATATAATAATATGTAACAATATGCAACAAGAGAGAAAAACAAGTGATTGTTCCCAGACCGTCGCACGGGATGAACCCGAGGTGTAGCCGGCCGAGTGCTGGCCGGTTTGATAAATAGACGCAGTTTTAACTGCCTGAGGCGATAAAAAAATGTTTCACACTGAAAAATATGTTAAAAAAGGCAGTTTAAGTGCATGATGTGTTGTGAAAAATCTGCTCATATAATAATAAATTTGGTTAAATCGAAATTTAATGCGATTGTTTAACTTAAACGCATGTAAATAAGCCAAGAATAATCCATATTTTTTTATGATATTTTTATCACTGCAATGCAATAAGTAAAATCTTTACTAAAGAAACAAGAATCTCTTGGTTTTAAGAAACAAATATATTGAATCATAACAAATAAAATTCATTCAGAGTTGAAAAATTACATGTACTGTCATATGTTATAATGTTACATAATTTTGTAAAAGAATGTTAATAAAACTACAAATTAATGTAATATGTTAAAATAATAAAATATATGAATTCTATAATGCAATGCTGTGAAACGTTCATTGATAAAGATAGGTTCCATAGTAATTTCAGACGTGCCGAAAAAATGCTTGGGATTCTTGGTCGATAAGGCAGTCGGTTTGTTTGCCAGATTAAAATAAAAAAGTCACTCTTCTCGAAGACATACGACTTGATATATATCAATGCCATTGTACTCTCGATCTCAATTCACCACTCCAAGCTGCACGTTTGTATCTCACAGAAAGTTTCTCTGTTTTTTAATGAACTCAACTATCCTAAAAATATCTACTCAAGCAATGTCGAAGAGGAAGAGAAAAAAACATGTTCAACACTTAATTTGTTTTTAATCAACCAAAAATATAACAAATTGCAAGTGAAATTAAATTGGGTGAGTGAGCAACAAAATTTCCAGTGAAATTCTAAATAATTTATTA
Source organism: Trissolcus japonicus (assembly GCA_030522925.1). Lineage (NCBI taxonomy): Eukaryota > Metazoa > Arthropoda > Insecta > Hymenoptera > Scelionidae > Trissolcus > Trissolcus japonicus. The sequence goes on along the minus strand of JAPYZS010001387.1, from coordinate 708 downwards.
ACAATCGATATTATTTGTTTATGTAGGACAAGTTTATTCCTATCAAATTGCGTTAGTTCATTCGACTGATGCAATTAAAATTATTTTATGACAATTAAATATATATATTACCTATATGCAAAGATTAATTTGTGCATCTGATAATTATAACGATGTCCTACGGCTTCAAGTCTGTTTGATCCAAAACGATAAAAATTCCAATTGTTTGCAAGTTCAGTTAATTGAAGCTACTTTTTCCCAACTTATTTTTTGATACTTTCTTATAAGAAAGTGGCTGTCGGACCATCTTCCGAGCTCTCTGCCTTGTTTTTTTTTGCAAATTCAGTGAAACAATTTTGCATAGTCACTTATAATTTTGTCGTGACGCTTTTAATTCTATGCTTTTCTAGCATCTCGAACTTTTTACAAGCTAAACTACTCTTTCAAGACACGGAACATAAATAACCCTGGTTCAAAATTCCGACTGTTTCAGACTGAACAAATTATATCTAGTAATAGCCTGAAAAATGCAACAGAAAATTTGAGTTTGAACTCAAATTTTCATACAATTTTAAAATTGTATGAATATTCAAGTTCAAACTCAAATTTTTTATTTCATTTTCGAGACTATTTCTACACGGAGAAAAAGGAATCGTTGTTTTTTCTATTAAATAAGTTGAAATTTATTATATTTTATTAGTAAAGATATCTTATACTCGAAAAGTTGTA
>JAPYZS010001386.1:0-16099 GCA_030522925.1 Trissolcus japonicus | reverse complement strand
TGTGACGCATCAATAACCAGGCGATCGATTGATAATCGCCGTAAGCCCGCCTACTGGTGGAACGACGGAATCGCAGAGCTCCGAAAAAAATGCCTCCGCACCAGGCGCAGATCACAACGCGCTCGGGGTAGTGCAGACTTTGAGGAGCTCAGAGATCAGTACGCCGAAGCCAGGTGAATTCTTGGAAAAGCCATTAAGGCTAGTAAGCGACGTAGCTGGAAGGAGCTGTGCAGAGAAGTGGACCACGACCCATGGGGGAGACCCTACCGAATAGTCATGACCAGGTTGAGAAGTCAGGGCTCAGCATCGCCTTCCTGTCCACAGTTGCTTGACAAGATAGTAACTGCCCTGTTCCCACAACAACGGGAAACAACCGCCACGACCAGTCCACTCGAAGATCTCGGAGATGTGCCCCCCATGGCGATGGAGGAACTGCTGAAGGCCACACGAAAGGTGGGGGATTCTAAGGCCCCCGGCCACGACGGAGTACCGAACGTGGCTCTCAAAACAGCTATCAGAGCGCGTCCAGACATCTTCCTGGAAACATATGATGCCTGCCTCAGAGAAGGGAAGTTCCCAGATTGCTGGAAGAAGCAACATCTGGTTCTTCTGCCCAAGGGCAAAAACCACCGAATGAGCCCTCATCTTACCGTCCATTCTGCCTGTTGGACACAGCACGCAAAGTGCTCGAGAAGATCATCTGTGGCAGACTTGAAGTATTCAGCAAAGGCAACCAGGGCTTTTCTGGAAACTACTTCGGGCATGCGAAATCCCTTAATGGCGACAAGGACTGAAATGGTACAGGACGAGAAGACGGAAACTATGGAGATGTGGCAAAGACGGTGGGACTCATCCACGAATGGCAGGTGGACTCACCGCCTCATCCCAGACATAGTGCACTGAGCGTCGCGAAAGCACGGCGAGGTGGACTTCTACCTATTCCAGCTCTTCACGGGACATGGCTGTTTCAGGTCATACATCGCAAGGTTTGGCCTTGACACATCAGCAATGTGCCCTGTCTGTGATAGTGAGGAGGAGTCAGCGGAGCACATCTTTTTCCAGTGCTCCCGCTTCACCGAGGAGAAGGCAGCGCTTGACCAGCTGCTGCAAACGCATGTGACTCCAGAGAATCTCGTCAGCCGAGTTATGAAGAAGCTCCAGAGCGAGGACAAAGAAAGACGAACACAAGTCTGACGAGAACAGCGCTAATGGCTGACACAGTCGAGGGCAGATAGCCAGTCCACCTCGGGCGAAGTAATGCCTGGCGGCAGTTCCGCGCGAGGGAGAAAAGCAGTACCTAAGAATTAGGTTTTTAATGGGTAGGGGTCTTAGGAGCGAGTCCTACACGCCCTCGGAGGTAGTCATTAGAGACATGCCACCGAGGGGTGCATTAAGTGCATTTCTCTACCCTTGTGATAAAAAAAAATACAATCAGTATATAAACAAAATATAAAACCGAATATAAAAAAAATTTTTTTTTTCTTCATTATAGAATCTTATTAAATAAAAAAATGTTAATTCATATTTTTTCAAATTTTTTATATCTTCTATTGTTTTTAGAATTTTGTTAAACCTTTTATATATATTGAATTAGAAATTGCAATTAAGAACTCGTTTTCATGTTTGAGGATTACGAACCCGTGCCTCCAAGGTGATAGTCTGTCGGCTTATCCGCTAGTCCACGAGAACATTTAAGACATAATATCTTATTGGGAAACACACTCATACGATGGATGTATATCAGATATATAAAAACGTTATATTTTGAAATTTGAATTCGCATAAATTCATATTTCTGAATATGAATTTGAAATATGAATTTCACATTTCATATATATATATATAGCACTTATCCACAAGATGTAATCGTTCCAATATTGTCTAGAATTTGCGCCATTTGTCAGTATCGGTTAATTACGAAAATTTATATCTGGGAAACTATTTAATTAACTTATGTAAAATATCATAATAAAGTGAGAATTACATTCTCACTTATTTGCTCCAGTGTTATTCAGTTTAGTGATATTTTAGCTAATTTTGTATGATTTTTATACCATCCTTTTTTCGCCGTGTATTTCAGAATATGAGACATGCGTGTTTCTTTTGTAATGAGCATGAAGTAAATGCTCAGAAAATAGATAATTCAAATAATTGTTCATGAAAATTTTCGGATGCAACTTGTAACTAGCCTATATTATCCCACTACTTTGTGAGTTATCAAAATTTATAGAATACTATCATGCCGTACACAAAAATAATGCCCCGTAGTGATTCTATGCTGTTTCTGAAATTACTGAACTAGCGAGGTATATTGTTGTGTATATTGTATATTATCTAGATAGTGTAATTAATGAATCGATTATCCAATCATTATTTATATAATCAGTCGTTAAAAATTGTTAGGAAAAACCACAAAAATATTATATTTTGAGCTTTTTTGAACGTGATAAATTTTATATACATAAAATATATTCTTATATATTGTGACGGTGGCTTGGCCATCGTGAGGTAGACTGCACGATTTTCGATCTATGTTTGCTCAAAATGAGAGACGAAATGCCGTGCTTAACGGAATCCTCCGGGTGGCTTATCGAGATCTGGTGGTATTTTTAGTATCGTTATTTTTTTTTCACTCATTTAGTGTAAATTTGGTATGTGTAGATTTTTGTTAAGGTTTTGTTTTTGAGAACTTTTTGGTTTCGAGACATTTTTGAGAAATTTTCATTCCCGTAACATCTGCGTTGCGCATTGGGAATGTTTTGAGATTTTTTTTATGTTTAAAAATTTTTGAGTAATATAAATTTCCGTTTAACATCTGCGTTGCGCATTTTGGAAATGTAATTAAAGATTTGAGTAATATCAGAATTTTATTTAACATCTACTGGTAACGAAAATAATTCTGACTTAACATCTGCTCTGTAGCGATTATTTAAATCTTTATTTGTGAGAGTGAATCAAAATTTTTGTAACATCTGCTTTGAGCAAGATTCACTAAAACGTTTGTATGATTTTAGTTTACAGATTTTGATCCTTGGACGGACCGGGCAGAGGTGCACTCTTCGTGGGACTTCTGCAGCCGAACATCTAGGCTACCGGACCAGACAAAGGACGGCTCTATAACAGCTAGAGCCATGCTTCACCTCCGACCAAATCAATCTGCGTCCTTCCGCCTGCATGTCAGTCAGTCATTGTCTTCAAGTCACCAGAAGTCAAACGACGATGAAACTGCAGTCCGCGCCGCCGCCATGAACCAGTCGTCTGTCTAGTCGAGGATCCCACTACCGCTATCCATGTATCCCGTTAGTTTGAATGTTTTTGGTTATTGCAATTTTGTGATTTGTATTGAAATTAAACGAACTAATTTTGTATTTTGTGCTTATTTATTTTGTGTATTTTGTATCTTGCGTTTATGAATTTTGTGATACCATTTCTGCAAATTTAAACTACCGGTGTTTTATTCCTCTGATTGATTTTCAAATTTACATTTACTTTTGTTTTATGTATTTTATTTTCTGACAATTAATAAATTTGTAAAACCGGTTATGAGATCTAGTTGTGATTTTGGTTATTCTGCATATTTATCCTTGCCTGCTTTTCTGGCAGCCAGATTCCATATTTCACCAGGACCTTGTAAAATTTTCGTTCCTATTTGTCTGAAAAGGGGCTAATTGAATATTTTTTAACATCTGGACAGGTTTATAGATATTTTATTTTGTTGAGATAATTTGTTAAATTTTTGAGACTTTACGACAGCGATGGCGATCCTAAACTGAGACCTTTAACGAAATCGAAAATCGTGTTTTCAAACTATTTATTAGCTGGTGAATTTTTGACAAATGGCGAAGAGTACGTTACACGCGCGGTAAATGTAACGTTACAAAATTTAGCATATATCTCATTCATAAATTATTCATGAAGCAGCAATAACTTATATTAATTTAATATATAATGAATACCAATACTATCGAAAAAATATTTTACGTTGACACATATTTGTACGTTTTTTGACCTTTGAATAACTGTATTAGAATATAAATTATGGTCAAGAAAAAATTTAGATTCAATGTTCTTTTTATCAGAGATGCTCAAATAAAAAAAGTTCATATTTCTATAAACATTTTTTTATTCTATTTCTATTTGTCTTCTATTTCTATTTTTCAGGGGCACAACTCTTTTCATTTTTTTATTAATTTAGGGGCGCTAAATTGAAAAAATTGTCCCAAGTATGCACTATTCCGCTGAGTATAAGTATGATTCTAAATTTGAGTGAGAGTATAATTCTAAATTTGCTTATATATTGTGAAAAACTAATAAAATTGATACAATTGAGAGCAAAATAATGTATAAATTCTGTGGCTGTGAGGAAAAACCAGTTAAGTGCTTTTTTGTACATTTAAATCAAAAACATATTTTACATTATTTTTTTACCTACTTCTATAAGACGAACTCAAAGAAGTGTTTCTTTGGGGATCAAAAAACTATAATTCACATTTTGTAACATTATTCAGAACTGTAATTTTGTTTGAAGAAATGTTTAAACTTTCATTTTTTAATGTTTTCAACTGGCAGTTAACTGGTTTTTCCTCACAGCCACAGAATTGTTATCCAGATCTATTGTTCTATTTTATTTTGTAATTTTGATATAAACTATTAACTTCGTCGTTGTTATGGAATCGAAAGATGCCAACATTACAGATTTATTTGATGTTAATTGACGATCAAATTACAAATCAATTTAACAATAAAAGAAGATTCTTGCATTAATTTCGAACATTTTCTAACAAAAATATTGGAGCTTTTGATATAAATTGTTGACGAATAATAATTTTCCATTTTTAAGGAGAAGTTGAATCGTTGCTTGTTTACATTCTTCAACAAACGATAGCCTAAAATAAATACATGATACTGACATTATCCCGTATTCGCAGAATCTTGCTTTTCTCAGATTTAAAGATAACAACAGATAATTCGATTTTGTATAAATAAAGTCTGTACTCTCTTAATTCGAAATCTAATCGGGCATGCTATGCCAAATGCGAATGCGGGAAAGCTTAATATTAGGAAAACATCAGAAATTAAATGATAAATATGAAAATGTAAATTGTGATTGTAATTCAGTTCACACTGAACGTACGTAACTGTACACGTTGATGTATCACTCCGTCTTTTTTTGATCGAATTTTGCAATAATTTTGTTGATTTTGCATGTGATTTTTGCATGATATTAGAATCCTTATTGTTTCTAATACTCTTTATTATGCAATTTCACGCCGCGATAAACTGCAAAACCTAAATTAAATAAAAAAACTAATGAATACCTGTCATTATAATCTTCGAATCGGCTTGAATCTCATGCTGTTTCTCGAGTTTGATTGTTACAGAATTTCTGTTCTGTGAAACTCATACGGCCCTGACGTCAACCGCTCTATACCGGAACAGGCGCTAAACGCAACTCATCATCAAGAGATTTTTGTGCACATCGGTTAGCAGCCTGATTCATCTGCTGCTACATTCATCTTCAACCACTCTGTCTGCTCTGCTGTTTATGCGGCTGATTTACACATGCTTTTTACTTCTGCTTCAACAATTTTGCAATTTTATTGCATATAAATGAAGCTTACTGGTGTTCTCTTTTCTTTTCATTTTTTCTTATCATTATCATTATTTGACGTTCAGTGAGTTGGACTGTAATCTCAACAACGATTGTTTTACTCACGACCATGCGTATAAGTTTGTGAGTGCAGGTGTGCGTGTATATATTTTTGTTTTATTTTTGATTGATTAATAGTTTTTTATACAGAAGCCGAAATAATTTTTTATCTTTTTATCGTTAGTGTGTTAATTTTGTATATTATTGGTATTTTTTTCTAATCTTTTTTTCAATCACTACTAGTTCACTGTAAACACATCTTTTTCTTATTCTCTTCTTTTTCTTTCTCTCATCTGTTCAACAACTTTCATTCATGCCCGTGTCAGATACGTACTCTCTCCTATCTTCTCCAAATCCCTCGGGAAAATTGATTGAATCTTGAAGTGAATTTGTTGGTGAAGACACGACTGCGATTCTGGGTGATTTTGATTGGAGAGAACTTCTATTTAACATTAACTCCAAGGTTAATGTATCACCAAATATTATGAAGGACTTGGACGAACTCAAAAAACTTCAACCCTCTGTCTCGTCAATTAGAGAAAAGCTAAACTTATGATTAAATACAGCCGTACGAAATTCCAATAGGCTTGAGACCTTCGATGCAAGGGTTACCAGGTCTTTCCAGGGTCCGAAAATAAAAAGATCCTTAACAATGAGAGATCAACTGCTATTCAACGTCAAACATTGCTTAAAGCCAAAAAGTTTTCCCTGGCTAATAGCTTTGAATACTGATGGATAAGAAATGGTCAGGTTATAATGAGAAAGGAAGATGGTACTCCAGCTTTGAAATACCATCAAATGTTTTGAAGTACCAAAAGTATGTTCGAAGTACCAAAAGTTTGAAGTATCAAATGTTTTGAAGTAACACACAATACATGAGTCCAACAACTGCAAGTTGCGTTAAACTTATGCATTAGGTTCATTTTCAAGGTGAGAGTGAGAGAATCGATAACACCTTACTATTCAACTCTACTCTGGCTGAAAGTAGAAAACACGGGGTATTGAATTTTAGTATGAGACATTTTTAAATTTTCAATGAAAATCATACAAATCATCACAAATTCTAGTATATCTTAACTTTCTTTAATGTTAAATTTAATGTTTTTTTTGATAATCTTTAATGTTAAAATTAAATAGACTTTTCTCTTCGTGTATAAGAGACATGTTACATGAGGATATGTACACTCTTCCGAAATTAAAAAATATCATGATCGATAATTATATGTACTCTCCCGTACAAAATATGAGAACTTCTCCAAAATATCATTGATGAAACTTCATTGAATTTCGAATTTACTATTGCTGATGCCAAAATTCATTATTACAATAATTAATTATCAATAATCATTTTATTACACATACTTATAAATGACAACGATAGCTTTTTTATCAAGTACTACGAAAATAGTACCACAACAAACCAAAACGTGATTGTTGTTGTCGACAAAAATAAAAATGAGGTTATAAAATCGTGTAACTTATTCTAAATTTGACTGAGTTGGAGCTCTTAAACCTCCAATTGGAAAATTGAGACGCAAACCTATTGGTAAAAAGCGAAATCTATATACTAGAGGTGTATAACTTCCAGTGTTTTTTGAGTGTGATCAGCACAGTCGCATCTATTATATGCTACATCGAACAATTGCTTTGATCTTCAAATTGATTAGAGATAAATTGGAAAATCATCCTGAAAAAGTCGGTGTGACTATGCCTGATATTTCTTTCATAAAAAAAACAAACGTACAATTCCAAACGGTCCTCCTTACCAACACTTTCGAAATGCAGAGAGGAATTTCATAATCTTCTCCAAACGTAGATTATAAAACTAATCGGGGTGAATATTTTCTTCTTAATGTCGCGTCGACAAATATCGTAATCTTCGAATACAAATCGAATATACCGTTTCTTCAAAAGTGCGAAAAAATCTTAATTGACGAAACATTCGAATGTTGGACAAAATTTTTGTATCATTTTTTTACTATCCACGTCTTCAGAATTGGTCATTTTCTCCCCTTTCTATTTTGTTTACTGTCAGATAAAAAACTGAATCTTATTAGCATTAATTTGAAGAGGTTGCACTTTTTACCATGAAAATGGTTTTCAATTCCACCCAGCCCCTGTAATTGCCGAATAAGAAGAAGCTATTCATATACCTGCCAGAGACGTCTGGCCTGCAACTGAAATTTCGAGGTGAAAATTTCTTGAAGTATCTTTCTCTATCAGTACTGACAAAGGTCAGTACTGTTTCAGGAAAATTGCGGATTCGGGGTTGGCAAAAAACTATATTGCTAACAAAACTGAAGCTGGCAACATTCTCAATCATGTTCATGGACTTCCGTTTTTGCCTGCTAATGAAGTGAAAGAATGTTTTTGCATTCATCTAATGTCTATCATTCCAGCTGATGACACTGTAATGGCATTTTGCGATTACTTGTTGAGAACATACGTTTCAGAGGAAGCAAAATATAAATTTAGTCTATGGGCCGGGGTGAATTACCAAACGCAGGTGAATCGTTTCACTTCGGTAAGGAATTTTATCATTCTCGTCCGTTAATTTTCGTTTTTGTTGAGGCCTTTCTAAATTACCAAGTTGATACGTATTTCAAAATGCGAAGCTCTTACAGAGCAAAACTATTCAGTACAATTGCAGTACTGTTCTTAAGATGGAGATAGATTGAAGTTTGTGGCAGTAACCCATCTAATATATAAATTAACTCTCAAAATCAAAAACTTCAAATTTAAATTTGTTATTTTGTGTTTTCCCTCGTAAAAATTTATCGGGCGTTTGTATGGCGTGTAATGCTGCGCCTTATAGGGACCTTATAGGGCCGGATAAATTTTTACTAGGTTGTTACATTATTATTTGCAGTAATTGTTTATTCTTTCGTTGTTTTGTTTTTTACTCATTCTTTGATTTTTATTCCTTTTTGCATGCACAATTTTTAATCACACCCGCGTTTTATGTTGACATTCATAAGTCTATGAGAAGTGAGGAAAATTCGCTGCAATTTTCTTAGTTCCATCATTTTGGAGGAGTTATATATTTATCCAAAGTGACTTTTTTTTTTATTTCAGAGGAGTTTACATATCCGTATTAGATCTATGTTTGAAGTTTTGGAGGAGCTTACATATCGATTTATTTATCATATTTCCCTTTCTTATCTTTTTGGAGGAGTTAATGTACATGCGACCAGACTAAGCGCAAAAAAATACATTACGGTTTATGTAAAAAAATGTTCTTTTATATTACTACTGTTAATCGAACAATATATTTATGTATAATATTGCATTATACAGTAAGAATTTTTCACTTAAATTCTGTTCAAATTACTGCACAAAGTGAAAATAAAATTTTATTCACATTGCAAGTATAGGTATAACGAAAATAACCTCGACATTGCCTGTGACTTTTGAAGGAGAACAACAAGTATCTAAAGGCATCCGGATCAAAAAAATAAAAGTTGTACTTTTTTGTCAATCCTGCTTCACCAAATAAGGAAACTCGTGATTTATTTAACAGAATGAAACAAAAAAATTGTTAATACTTTTTCCTATTATACGAAAGAGGTTTATGCCTAGAGACGCTTCTTAAACAGAATTTTTTCCAACAAGAAAACATATTATTTATATTTATTATTGTATCAATCGTAAACTTTGAACATTTTACTATATATCCGTTTATTTTTAATTCAAAACCTTTAGTTCAAATAATTGTAAAAACGTAGATAAAAAACTGCACAATTTCTCTTGTCAAACGATTTGGGTTTTGCCTAGAGACACAGTCGTCTGAGTAGAGTCACTGTAATTATTGATAATAAATATAATAATTTATTTACTCGTCATTCATTTATACTTTTAATTAATCACAAAGAACTTATTTATTGCTTATTTGTATGTTTTAATAAATTTAATTATGCTATAATAAACAAAGAACAGTTGGATCTTTTTCAGCCAGTTCAAACGTGGAAAATGTGAGATTGTTTATTTCTATGTTTATCAAGGTAGTTGTTAAATTTATTTACATTACCAATTCTGTGGCTGTGAGGAAAACCAGTTAACTACCTATTGAAAAATGAAACTTTTAACATTTTTTCAAATAAAATTACAGTCTTGAATAATATTGAAACTTGTGAATTATAGTTTTTTGATCCCCATATAACCTTTTTGTTGAGTTGGTCTTATAAAAGTAGATAAAAAAGAACGAAAATATATTTTTAACTTGAATGTGTGAAAAAGCACTTAACTGGTTTTTCCTCACAGCCACAGAATTATAAAATAGTTTTCCATCGATGATTGCAATATTGAATTGAAAACAAATAGAATGTGTCTAGGCCCAAGATCAACTTTTATAACATTTACTATAACTAATAATGTTCAATGAATTTTTGAACGAATCGTTGCTGATATATCATGCAATACCATATTATATTAGTTTTTTTCATATTTTTATATTTATTCAAATATTTAAATAAAAGTTACAAACGATTTTATTGAATAATCAAAAAGTCTGGAAAACGAATCTAGAAAACAGCTTTTTTGATAAATGAATGACCGGTTGATAATATCAATCATTTCTGTACTGGCATATCGGATTATTGAAGTTGTAGATAATTATTATTTCTTAATTTGTTATAGTTTTTTTTATTTGCAATGTCTCTAGGCACAATGCGTCTCTTCTCTATTTTTTGTATGTATCGAAAAAAATATGGAAATCCATTTAAATTGATATTTAATTTGGCGATAAAGGTACATAAATTTGTTCCGATTTCACTCACAATGATTTATGCCTACTTCATGAGTTGATTTGAAAGAATGTGTACAGTGTAACCCTAGTAGAAATTGATCGGGCGTTTGTAGGGCTTGTAATGCTCTCCCTTATAGGGGCCTTATAGGGCGAGCTCGCCATACAAACGCCCGATTAATTTTTACTAGGGAACCCTCACGGAAATAAAAATATTTTGGAAATTTAAAAAAAAAATTTTTCTACATAAAATATAATTCGGCAATAATGACTATAATTTTATATATATTTTTTATAAATTCCATTATATAAATATATAATATATAAAAATAAATATATTTTTTATTGAAAAAATATATAAAAAGCGGCAATAATAAGTATCAATTAAAATATATTTTAGTGAATATATTTTCGATCGTGAGGGAGGCTATTTGATTTTTACTTTTAGCCGGTTTGTCAAATTAAAAAACATAAGCATACATTTTTCATTTCGAAGCTAAGATATAATTTTGCATAACCATTATTTCTAGAGCTTATTTTCAATGTTATATAAAATATAAGGAAGCATATGAGGACCTATTAATTTACATTACATGTATGCAATGTAAATCAATAATAAAATGTATGCGTTTTCTTTAAAAGGTTATAAATTCAGTTTCCTGGTTCAAAATTCCGACTGTTTCAAACTAAAAAAATTACATCTAGTAATAACCTGAAAAATGCAACAGAAAATTTGAGTTTAAACTCAAATTTTCATACAATTTTAGCACTGAAAAAACCTGCCCTAATAAAAATGGTAATATGTTGACAATACATTGTCAATATATTATTTCTAAGAAAATTATATATTGACCACATAATAATAATATATTGTCAATATAATGACAATATATTGACCAAACATTATTAAACATTTTTCATACATGGACTATACGTTGTCAATATATTAGCGACTATACAAAACAATTAATACATTGTCCATATATTGTTAATACATTGTTAATATATTAATCATATATTATCAATATATGGTCAATATATGATATTTGAATTTATTTGTGTATGGTCAATATATTATCATTTTTACTAGGGTCTACATTTACAAAATTGTTATTTCAATACTAAAATTGTATGAAAATTCGAGTTCAAACTCAAATTTTCTGTTTCATTTTCGGGACTATTTCTAGGTATAATTATTATAGTCTGAAATAGTCGCAACTTTGAACCAGGGTTGCTATTGGCAACACAACAAATAATACAGTCCATAAAAAAAGAAAAAAGAGATGAAATGAAAATCTAGAAAAGGTTTGAAGCAGTAAAAATAAGAAAAAGAGACTAGAGATAAACAGCAGCAGAAAAAATTTTAAATAATACATAAAAAATTTTGAAATTTGACAATTTAAGAATAATACCTCCAGTAAAAATTATTATTTTGTCATATCTAAAATGGGAAACTTTTTATTTTAGTCTTTTATATTCCACATTATCAAATGCAGGATTTCAATAAGAACAAAAAAGATATATAACTCAAAAACGACTATGGCCGTCTTTATGAAAATGTTTTTTTTTTTTTTATTTTTGAAATTTATGCAATTTCGAGGTCACATATTTATGGAATTTATAGAAAAAGGTCAATGTTACTAATATGTACATCGCTCGAGCTTATTCTACTTTTTTCTAAGCAAAAAATAAAATGTAGTGAGTGGAAATATCGATTATTAATAATGATATACGCTAATATTTCAAAAATAAAAAAAATGATATCATAAGAACAAGATAGAAAATTTGGAGCTGTGTTATTTTATTTGTACTACTGTGATATAAAAACTATACCTAATATTAAACGAAATTACATACACACAGCCAGTGTTATTACAATGTCCGAACAGTTGAAATCAAAACAGAAAATGTGATCGGATCATTCACTTATATAAAATGTTTTAGATTTTTAAGGTTTAGAGATTATATAACACGATTATAAAAAACGAATCTCATGGTGAAATAACAATGACGATGTACAAAATAAATCGATACACAGTAAAATAGATTGACCAACTTTGAATCGCTATAAATGAATCTTATATAGCACAAATTGCGACTTTTCCCTTCATCTTTCTAAATCGCTACTCAGGGTCAACGTACCACCATGAAGCATAGAGCACGATATTGTACAAAAAAATTCTTAACACTTGCTCAAAATTCTTGAAAAATTATTTTTAATCATACGCGTACAAATGAAATGGTTAAAAGAGATCTGAAATGGAATTGAAAACGCGAAATTCGCATTAGTACATGCAATTTTATCGACGGCGGTGAATGTGCTATTCGTGTTCAGCGCCACCTTGCATTGGATTGCAAAAAAAGATAGATAACATAACAGCATTGAATAAAAAGTATAAAAACAAAAGAAAAGTGCATGAATTGTTACATATTTGTGGAAATAATTTTGAACTCAAAATAATTCTTTGAATAGAAACACTGACATTTGAGCAATGATCATTCGGAAGTAACTGTTGTTGCAAGGCTGAAGCGAGCCATTTTTGCAGCTCGCAGGTTTCTATCATTGCACAATCAAACACAAGGAAGTAGGCAAGAAGAATAACGCTATTGCTTTGATTCGAATGAAATGAACTGATAAGTTGTTTGTCAATAAGAGAAAACAAGATGAGAAGATTCTCTTGACAGAAAGAGATACACGTGATTGAAAAATTTTGAAACAAACGAGAGGTGCGATTGTCATGACTTGAAGACTCACGATTTTATTGTGGCTATATAACGAGCTGCAGATTTATCCACCGCCGTTAGTGGTGGTTATAATGCTGCTGCTTCTGTCTCGTATAGCGCGCGTGGCGGCGGAAACACGCACGCGAACGCACTGTCTACTAGTCAACTGACTGGTTTCTGGCCTGCCTGGCAGTCTGACAGCTTCGTTGCTTCCTTTGTTTAGTAAACAGAAACAGCTGAGTTGCACAATGGCGACCCCAAGAGGCGCCGTTCGGTATTATTAGAATATGCGATGGCAATTTTCGCCATTAATATTATATCTATAGTAACATGAGTTATTATTAATTTCATCACATAATTCCCAATTGTATAACTTATGAAAAACAACTTATTCCGTGTACGTCCGTTTTTATTGAAAAAATATATAATTCATGTTTCACTTTATTTTATCAACATTTTTCAACAAAATACTTGAAATAACTTTTATTCATATAACCTGAGTGAAAGTTTATATATTATCAGTCAATGGCAATGAATGCCTGACTTTTATGTTATTCTTTATATGAAAAACCTTGTTCCTCAATACATGTATAAATTATACCTCACTATAGTACATTTTGAAGTTTATTCATAAAATAATATTAGGATTTACGTCAGAAGTTTAGCGGTAATTGAAAAACATTCTAAAAGATATCGAATAATGATTTTTGATCTCTCTGATAAAAAAACATTTTTTAGAATATCATGGTATTTTATACCATTTGCAGGTAATAATTACTTTGGCATTTTCAAGAAACTTGGTGTTAGCGTTTGCAGATGCCTCTGCATGCATGCTATATCTGATATTAGAGAATATAGGTACATTTGTTGCACATCAGGAAGGCGGTTAATTTCATGATTTTATTAAGGGAACCGTGAAGCAAAATGGCTAAAATTAAGAACTCTGTAAATTCGAATAAGTGAAGCTCATTCGAAAAAAGTAAATATACCCGTACAATAAGTTCAGAGTCTTTTATCTTTGCAAAAAGTAAAATTGTTCACTTATTTTGAGTCAAAATTACAATAAAATTTCAATTTTCATTTGCAATTGGCGAAAGACTTTAGACTTATTCGAATTTAGAAAGAAAAAATAGCTTATTCTCAAAATGTTCGAAAATTAATAACGAATAAATCTGTAAGACAGAATGGTGATATCATTTTTCGTTCAATAACAATAGTTCACAAAAATGTGAAGACGTGTCAAAAATAGCCTAAAATCAAATTTTTTGCACGTTTTAGTTTACATTTTCCAGGATATATTGTATAATCATATAATTATTATTTAATATATTATATATTATTTATTCTTATTATATTATATTATTCATTATTTATTATTATTATATTATTCATTATTTTTAATCATTATATGTTTAAATAACTTAATTGTGAAATTAAATTATCAAAAATCTGTCTTACCAATTTGTTTTGTATTAAATTTTGAAAATTCTAACGGTAATTTGATTGAAACTCGAAAAAAATTAGCGTACTTGTGACTTTTCAAAGTTTAGAATTTGCCAAAGAAAGTTTTTGCCTAAATCACGTTCAAATTTTTCAGTTTGGTTGATTGACAATATTCATAATTCTACGTTTAAAGGTGATACTAGGATACGATAAAAAAGTAAGATATGTTTTGAGGACATGCCAAAGTGTTAAAATCTGTATAAAAAATATTTCGTTAAATAATTGATTTTTGGCCGAAAGTCACTGTATGGCCTCCTTAACGGACCCCCTAGTGAAAAAAATCAAATAAAACTTCAACACAATTACCTGTAATCCCTGTTTCAAAGTTCAATTTATTGCAGACTAAAAAATTTTACCTAGAAATAGTCTCCAAAATGAAACAAAAAATTTGAGTTTGAACTCAAATTCTCATACAATTTTAGTACTGAAAGAACCTGACTTTTTTATTTTTACAAAATTATGTTATTTTAATATTAAAATTGTATGAAAATTCAAGTTCAAACTCAAATTTTCTGTTTCATTTTTGAGACACTAGGTAAAAATTTTTTAATCCGAAATAGTCGGAACTTCGAACTAGGGTTGTGAGGTAAAAACGAATAATGTTCAAAAAATTTGAGTAGCAAACATAACTACGGTTTTAATAAGAAATTCCCCATAAGGACAAAAATATAGTTCAAAATATATTTTACATATTTTTATATACTTAAAATATATTCGTATATATTCTATATGTATCTTATAATATATCTCATAACATCTCATTAATAAATTATTTATAAAGCGGCAGTAACTCCCTTACGATCGAAAATATATTCACTAAAATATATTTTAATTTATACTTATTATTGCCGCTTTTTATAAATTTTTTATATAAAAAATATATTTTATTTTATATATTATAAATTTATATAATGAAATTTATAAGAAATATATATTTTATTTTATATTTTATAAATTTATATAATGGAATTTATAAAAAAAATATATATATAAATATACTCCATATTGCCGGAATATATTTTATATTTCCAAAATATATTTTTTTTCCGTGAGGACTTACATAAATTTAATGTGAAATAAATATAAATTTTATCGAAAAATATACATTATTTATATAATAAATGTAAATTCGATACATATTTGTATGCATATTTTTGTCCCTGTGGATCGTTAATTACATTTCCGAATAAAACTCATACCAGCTCAATTTTATTTATAAAACAACTTTGAATTGGTTTTCTCTGATATTTGCTTTCTCTTCCATGTAAAATCTGGTGTTTGAAATTTTAATTTTAAAAATGGCATATTTGAAAATTAATTTATAATTACATTTAAAAATTTTAAATTAAATGTTACGTGATACCTTAATCACGTTATATTTCAAATCGAACTTAGAAAAATTCAAATTAAACTGAGCATAATGAGATTTTTGATTCAAAATTTTATTGAGAAACAATCCACTATTTCCATTATTATTGATT
>JAPYZS010001385.1:0-23619 GCA_030522925.1 Trissolcus japonicus | reverse complement strand
AGAATCCTTTTTTGAAGTATTTATTGTTTTTTTGAAGTATTTGAAACTTTTTATTTCAACATTTTTTATCGTTTAAATATATGAAACCGGGAAACACGACTATGTTTTCCGGCCAGGTTGAAAGAAAGTAATGAAGGTAAAAAAAAGTAAAGTTACCGTGGTTCACTTATGACTTCGTATACTTTTGCGATTTTCAGCAATGCAGATCTCGGATAATAAGAATACACGGATAGAAAAGCCCAACAAAATTTACCGTGATTATGGTACACCGCGGACCATAAGAGCTCACAAGAGAGATAGACTTGCGCATAATACTATCCATTTTGTTCGAACTTAGAAAAATTTTTGGAATGATTTCTCAAAAAGGGCAATCTAAGTTCGAAGAGCGGCTTCGAAAATTCGAGGTTTTTCTTCGATGGGTATCAACCAGGGCTATGGTGAAGACGATCGAAGCGGAGATCTCAAAATTCCTTGAATTGGCAAACAAAGGGCTGCAAAAGGGCTAAATAGGGCTTGGTGCAGATCGCAATTCTCAAATCCGGTAGCGGCGAAATTTCTTAGTAGAGCAATTTCTCAAGGGCCTTAAAAAATTCTCTTTATAGGTCAAAAAGGGTCGGCTGAAAAGGGTTTAAAACAAATTTAGATTTTTATTCGGCAACAAAAACAAAAATTGCAGGGTAACAGAATTAAGAAATTTTCGATTGGATCTGTTTTTTTTCTTCGCACGAAGAAAAGGGTTAAAAATTAGCAAAACGGTTAATAGGCGAACAATTTTAACTTTTTATTTCAACAAATTCCGTGCTGTCTCAATTTTTCGGGTGAGCAGAATACAATTCGTGAATTTGATTTCACGGATTAAATTTGCTCGGAACCTGAAATTAAATACTCGTTAAAACAACGGCTTTATTTTGATAGTATCTACGTTTCGTGTCAACGTTCTTTGTATCGTCCGCTGTATCGATATGATAATCCATCCAGCGCTCCGCGGATCCGTTACAGAGTAAAATTATAGAAATCCACCAAGTCAATTCTGATAATTTGAAAGGGCATAATACATGCGAGACACTATGCGCGTATGCACAAATGCCTTAAGCCACTTCGATATCGATATTAAAAATCAATTTTTAGTACTTACATTGATTTGTAAATTTGTAAACAAAATGTCTGTTTTGCAACAAGACCGGACATGCTCTGTATGCATGCAACGATTTCAAAGCAAAAACTCCTCAAGAGCGATATAAATTCGTTAATGAAAAAATTTGCACCTCATCCTATCGTTGTCGAACTTGTAAAAAATCGCATAACTCGTTATTACATTTTAAAACACATAACTTCTCCGCGGTTCAACACTCAAAACACGGTTCAAAATCGTCGAAAAGGGAGAAACAATTAGAAAAACAAAGTTCCGAGAGCGATGTCGGAAGTGAAGATCTTTTTCACACGTACCCACAGGGACAAAAATATACGTACAAATATATGTCGAATTTATATTTATTATATAAATATTGTATATTTTTTCGATAAAATTTGTATTTATTTATATTAAATTTATATAAGTTGTTGCCGCTTTATGAATAATTTATAAATGAGATATACGAATATACTTGAATTATATAAATTATAAGTAAAATATAGTTTGGACTATATTTTTGTCCGTGTGGGTAACTACGCTCATTGGTGCAAATTCAACAAAGAAGAAATTACTTGCAACTGCGATCGTCGTCCTCCAATCACCTGAAGGCCGAGAAATCAAAGCGCAGGCTATGCTCAATTCAGGGACGGAAGTTTCATTTGTTACAGAACATGCTGTGCAATTATTAAAACTAAAAAAATCACGCATAAATATGTCTATTACAGGCATTGGTGGCGCTGAAACGCAGACAGCTAAGGCGTCCGCCGATTTTGAGATTGTTTCGCGGCACAACGCGTCGTCGCACTTTGCAATGACCGCTGTAGTCATGAAAAGGGTCTCAAGATACAAACCGAACCATTTTAGTATTGAAAAACTTCCACAAGTTGTCGATTATCTGCTTCGTATTCTCACAGGCAAAAACCTGGTTTCTGAGGACAAAAACCTCATTGCTCAATCCACCATCTTCGAATGGTTAATTTTCAGCTGGTAATTTCGAAAAGCGTCGATTATCATCACGATTATCATCACATTATCTCACTCGATCGGATTGAAAAACGTCTGAACAAAGACGACACTTTGAAACAAATGTACCAAGATTTTTAGATGAGTATCAAGCACTTGGACACATGACCGAGTTATCGCAAGACTAGGCTCTCGATCCAAGACGGATTCCTATTCCTCATCATCCAGTATTCAAAATTGCAAACGGCAAGGCAAAATTGCGCGTTGTATTTAACGCCGCGGCGCAAACAAGCATTAGGTCTCGTCAAATGAAACTGTGTGAAGGATCAAAACTGCAAATTGATATCGCGTCATTTTTTCTTAATTGGAGAGGATTCGAACATGTCTTCACAACAGACATTGTTAAGATGTTTCGACAAATATGGATAAACGAAAAGGATCACATATTTCAGAACATTGTCTGGCGCGACCAAATCACACATGAAATGAAATATTTTAAATTGAACACGGTGACATATGGACTTGCATCGTCACCATTTTTGACAATCAGAGTCATTCGTGAAATTGCAAATTTGTGCAGAGAAGATTTCCCACGCATTGCAGAACTATTAGAAACAAGCGTCTTTATTAATGATGTTTTCGCTGGCGCCTATAGCGATAATGAACTTTTGAAAATTAAGTCAGATTTAGTCACGGTATTTTTCAAAGCCAGGATTGAACTCGATAAGTATCTTACAAACTCAAAATTATTTTTGCCTTTGGAACATGAAGAAAAAATATTAGATGGATCATCAACAATCACGTCAAAATTTTTGGGCATACACTGGGACCCAAAACAAGACGAATTTTAAATAGCACATGAACCCTGAGAAGAAACGAAATTCACAAAGAGGAAAATTCTGTTAATTTTTCCAGTAACAGTAAAATTCAAACAATTATACAACAAAGATCCCGCCCTTTCCTTATAGAAAATGGCTTTCGGTCAAATTGAACGAAACTATGCTCGTTGGATAGAGGAAGTCTTTCTGAACAAAAGTCTATTTATAAGATAAATATTCTCTGGATACTTGCAAATGTAAAATTGAAAAAAATGTCCGTTGTTGGGACTCAAAAATCACGCTTGCATGGCTTGCAAAACATTCATCAAATTGGAAACCATTTATTGCAAATAAAGTTTCGCAAATTCAAACGTGAATTCCTCAAGCGCGCTGGGGTTACGTTCAATCAAAATCAAATACTGCCGACTTGAATTCACGCGGCATATCGGTCAATTAACTCATTGATTCAGACCATTGGTGGCACGGGCCTTTGGAATAAAGGTCCAGCGTCAATGTGGACATAAAAAACGAGTTTGAAACAACCCTTGGACAAAGAAAGAAATCAGCATATGCTCATGTTTCGTCAAAGAAAATTGAAAGGCAACCTTTTGAGAAATATTCATCTTTCCATAAATTAATTCGAATTTTCGCATATGTGATTCGATTCATAAACAAGACGAGCAAACGATGCGATCGCCCGAGGTCATTGTCCTTGAGCGTTGATGAAACAAACTGTAACATGACCGATAGATAAGCCACGAAAAACCGGCTGCCATTTTTTTTTTGCGTGCCCAAGTAGGCCTGGGCGGAGCGCAAGCTCAAGGGAAGGCCAATTGAATGGCAGAACGAGAGCGCGCCAATCAATAGATCAATCGATCAAAGGAACAAGTGAGAGTGCGAAAGGTGTCGCGCGTCCTCGTTCCCCCTTAAAGGATATCGGAGGCACTGTGCCACCAACTCCGATATTCTAATCACCTAATACCTGTGGCTCCATAGAAACGCGTGTAAATGTTATCTAACATTCACAGATGAATAAATATGACGTCATTAAATGATTTATGGCCCCTTTAAAAGCTTTCATAAATAAATTTAAAATTTCCAGGAAACTATTTTATTTTAAAATTTGCAAAAATTAACACTTGACAAGATTATTGCAAAATATGATGGAGAAAATTAACAAGAGCGACAATAAACAATCAAAACTCCATTTGTAACAATAATTTAATTGCAAATTGATAGTTTATGAAAATGACGTCATCAAAATCGAGATTTCTCGATCAAAATTGGCCACGTGGCGCAAAAACCAAAATCAATAATAAACAAAAGGGGAGCAATAAACAGCTCCATCAAGCAACATCCACTGACAAACAAAATTATAATAAACAAATTGATCTAACAGAATTCCTGAAAAACATGAAAATTGATATAAAAAGCATCTTTTTCATTTTGATAGAATGTTCTAGAACATTTATCAAAATTTCTATTATTTATAAGTACGAATCGGAAAAGTATAAAAAAGAGAAACATGCATATTCGGGATCGGCAAGGTGAGAGCTCTAAAATTTAGCTATTATTTCAAAGTTTTAATAACTTTTAATTTTTACAAAATAATAATTTCCGAAATTCGGAATTTCGAAATAATCAGATCCAAGGAGAGGCAAGGGGAAAGAAACCTCGGATATAAAATGCGACGAGCCCAAAGGGCAGTCACCAGTCAAAATTGAGCTGTCAATCGTTAAAGAATACGCGTCACGAAAAACACGAGGTTTTAGTTCAGCATCACAGCTCCAGCATCAAGTTTTTCATTTTCTTCTTTTATTTTGTAATTTCATCTCGTCGGTCCCCGAATCTAACTTGGTCTTTGAATTTTGAAGATTTGGTTTTGTAAAATTTTGATTTTGATTTTGAAATTTGATTTTGAATTATGAGTTTTTCAGGAAAGTTTTGATTATGAATTTTGAAAGTTTGGTTTTGTACAAGTTCTGATTTTGATTTTGAATGCTAAGTTTTTTGAGAAAGTTTTGACTGCGAATTCTCTACTTTTGGTTTTGATTTTGAATTTTGATTTGGAATTCTGAGTTTTTCAAGAAAGTTATGATTATGAATTTTGAAAATTTGGTTTTGTGAAAGTTTTGAGTTTTATTTGAATGCTAACTTTTTCGAGAAAGTTTTGATTGCGAATTATCAACTTTGGTCTTGACTTAGAATTTGGATTTTGGATTCTAAAATTTCAGAAAGTTTTGATTATCAATTTTCAGTTTATGATTTTGAGAAAGTTCAGATTTTGAATTTTGAGTTTCTTGATTTAAAAAAATTTGATTTTCAATTCTCAGTTTCGGTTTTGAAAAGAGGAAATCTCAACTTCAATCTTGAGTTTGGTGATTGCTACGATTCTAAGTTTCGTCCCATCTCGATATACGAGAATGAAATTACGATATTCGATATACGAAAACAAAATTTTGATTGTGATTCTCATCATAATCGCAAATTTATAGATGAGAATTTTCGGTTTCGAGAAAATAAAATTCCTAAAGGAATTTGTATTACCATTTGTTTTGAGAATCATCGATAATAATTTAGATAATTCGACTTGACCAGGGTATTTAAAGTTTTCGAGGGTTAACTATATGAATCGACATTTAATCTGGTTCCTGGACATCAAATTAATTAGGAAATTAACTCATTCATAAATAAAACAGACTCCAAGTGAGCTTTTACAAGGACAAAATGAATGGACTGAAAGAGATTCAGTTCCATTGACAGAGTGGCAGTTAGTTAGGATACGATTTGAGCGCGAAGCTTTGGAGTAAATTAAGGAGAAAATTTTTAGATCTTGGGACCTGTAAAAGGACCAAGTTTCTTCATATGTATATTGTAAAATTTAAGGGTCCAAATGGGACATAATATAAAAGATAATAATAAAATTAGATCGTATCTACTGACTAATTAGGCGAAAACGAAGATGGAACTAAATTAAAGGAGTCCATTAGTTATATTAGGAATTTAAGAACAGATAAGAAAATTATTCTTGTCTTGTAATTAACAAGACAGGAATCAGATCGGGTTGAAATCTTTTCTTTCAACATCATCATAATTATGAAAATTTTCTTTTCTTCTTTTAGGTGTCAAAAAGCAAATGATGATTTCCAGGTGTTATGCAAAATTTACTTTGCAATGATCAAATCCTGGTTAGCTGAGCTTTTCCAAGACACCAAAATAAATCTATTTTAATATTTTCAATTGATATATAGCACTTGGAAAACCCCGATTAAGTCAATCACCGTATTATCGATTTATTTACTGAAAAAAGAAATTTTCCTTTTCCTTTTTTTTATTTAAAACTTGATGAGTGATTGACAATAGCACGCCCTGAGAACGACAATCCATTTTTTTAGTTACATTATCAGGAAAGTGCATCATTAGTGATAAGATGTTTAGTTATAAGGTTATCAATGACTAAATCGCATGATTGCAATAGATCCACTTGCAAAATCAACAAAATTTATAAAAAAATCAAGAGACTAAGTTACACAAACCAAGCAAAGGTGTTCTTTTTAAGCGCGTAGAACGAGCATACTTTCATCAAGAAATAAACTCGTTAGAAATTTCAAATTCGCACAATCAAAAATGCATGCCCTTAGCTCTTTTTTAGATTCAGATGGAATTCTTCGCGTAAGTAGAAGATTGCGAAATTCTGCCTTAACCAAACATCAAAAGCACCCGATTATTATACCCCAAAGCAAGTTCGCAGATAAAATTATTGGTCAATTTCATCTCAAAAATCTTCACAGTGGCGTCCAACTAACTATTAATTTAACCTGACAGGAAAATTGGATTGTAAATTGCAGAAATCAAACCAAAAACGTTATGAATGACTGCATTAAATGCAAGCGCGAACGCAAAAACCTATCGTACCAATATATAGCCTCACTGCCGTCCACGAGAGTGACAATTTTGCAACCTTTTGATCATACAGGCGTCGATTGTGCAGGCCCTTTATTGATAAAAGACCGCGAAGGGCGCGGTGCTCGAGCACACAAGGCCTATTTGACATTATTTATTTGTTTAGCAACTCGCGCCGTGCTCATTGAACTGGTAACTCATTTGGATACGCCTTCGCTTTCGGCCGCCGATTTTAAACCAATTTATTTCCAGGCGCGGAAAATACTCTGTCCTGTACACTGAACAGGGCACAAATTTTAGTGAAGCAGATGTTGATTTGCAAAAGACATTTTTTATGGCGTGCCGAGACACAAATTTGTAAAATTTCTTATCCATGCAAGAAATTAAATGAAAATTTAATCCACCTGCCGCGCTACACATGGGCGGTTCATGGGAGTGTGCTATAGGGTTGGTGAAAAGGCACATAAAACCCGCGATCGGCGCATTAATCCCGACGTGGGAAGAAATGCTCACTATTCTGGCAAGGGTAGAGGCATGTTTGAATTCGAAGCCGCTTTGCAAATTAAATGATGACCCTGATGATTTAGACGTTCTAACGTCAGGGCATTTTTTGGTAAATGGTCCCTCGATTGGCCCCCTAGAGCCTTCGGTGATAAATAAAAATAAATTTGCGCTAACTCGATGGAAAAGATCGAACAAGTATGGAAAGGAACATCATCGAATCATCGAACAAGTATGGAAGGAATGGTCAAATGAATTTTTTAACACACTGCAAACTCGACCGAAATGGCAAGGAATACAACGTTTGGCTGAAGTTGGAGACATTGTTTTGTTGAGAGACCTGAATATAATCCGTCTTGTAAATGGTCATTGGCAAAAATTACAAAAGTTTATTCAGACGCCAATAATTTACCGCGGGTCGTTGACCTGAAATCCGCGGCAGGTGAATACACGCGTCAGGTCACTCAACTTTGCCCACTGGTCGACTTTGAAAATCCTAAACAATGTCGCCAAACTTTGACCACACACCTATAAAAGGTCGACCAATCAGGCCAAGTTAAGTAATTCAGTCTATTGAAATGCTAAAAGTATGGACAATTTCGAAAATATCGACCTCGACGTGGACTTCGACGAGATGAACTCCATGATGGGAGACATCGAGTTGGACGAGATTAACACCATCTTCGACGTCGAGTTCCCCGCACTGGCCACCGACTCGACACCCCACGAGGTGATTCTGCTCGACGAGGACATGGTGCCGCCCACACTAGTCGAGAAGAACCCAGTGCTTGGTATCGACACCAGTGACGACGTCCAGATGATCGCCGAGGTCATCCAGAACCCTGGAGCCCACGAAACACGCGTCTGAGATGAGACCCAGATCCTCCGCGAGGTGCGCAAGTATCGTCCGCGGAGACGTCCACGAGTGGTAGCCGCCACGAGACGCCAAAGTCCATATCACCAGTGAAGAGAATACGTTTTAGACCCCTTCGCCACGGAACACCCCCAGGACGACCACCACACCCTCGTTATTACCTTCGGCAACGCGATCCTGGTGCTCATGGACGTCCGCCATCGCTTTAAACAATAGAAGCGATTTCTGCCGATTGGTAAGATCCTCCTCCGTAGAGACATGCAACTTCGCCTGATCCCATCACGACTCACCAAAAATGTTGGCCCTTATTAGGTACCGTTCTCTAGATTTGATATATTTCCTTAATGAATAAATTTATTAAACAAAAAATTGTATTTTTTTTTTCAAGGTGAGAAGTTTGTTCGAGATTGGTATCGCAAAATACAATGAATAAAAATAGAAAAAAAAGGGAAAAATGTAAAAAGATTGCGTCAATAAATTATGAAAAACAGATTCCACAATAGAATGATTCCTTAATGTTTCCCGCCATTATTGTCAATTTAGGAAAAGGGGGGGGGGTAAATTTTACCCCCACTTTTGATTGTTGCAATTTTCGAGTATAAAAGGGGGGCAAAATTGTCAAACAATCAGTCTTGTTTTGTTCTCATGGTTGTTGTTTTTTCTCCATAATTATTGTTGGTCGCTGAGAGGATATCGCTTGTTGCTGCTGGGAAACCCAATGTTTCATTGAGCTCAAATGGTGGCTAAGTTCAATTATTTCATTTGGTTGGTAACTCGAAATTAAGTCTCAGTTCTTTCAAGTTTTAATTTGTCTAATTTCTTTATTATTGCAACATTTGTCAAATTATTGATTTGATCTGTTTCACTTAATTTTCATTGACACATTCAAATTTTGCATCGACTTAGAAAATATTATTGTACATTTATATTCTGGAAGGTGATTTACCTAATTATTTGTTTATTTGTGTCAGAAAGTTGTCGCAAGATTAGAGTCTATTGTGCGACTATATCAAATTCGGTGTTGCAAATTACGGCCTTGATTTTCGATGTTTTGTTTTAGCGGTGCCAAGAGTCATTAAGTTGCACTCCATTCTCAGACGATCACCGAGGATCGGTTGATCCCGAGTTTATCAGTTTTTCCCCAGTTTCATTGCGGGCACAATTGTATGAATCGTATTGTTTTTTCAGCGTCATTGATTATCCGACAATGAAAATGTTTGAAAATAATAGGCATTCAACTTTCACTCAGCCTGAGCTGTATGATATAATACGCTCAGGTTCGTTTTTGCTTGAGACCGTATTTTTGATCGGCTTTATTTTGAAACTTATTTCCAATCTCTTTCCCGAGAATTCGATAGAACTACAATTAACCCTTTACTATTTTAATTTCGGACCCAGCAAATTAATTTGATAAATCAAATTTGAGATTACTTTATGCCATTGAAAAATCGAAAAATTGCAATAAATAAAGGTCATTCCTGAACAGTCAAACTGATGTCTTTTTTGGCAGGTTTACCAGATATAACCCTTTTTTTTGCAGAGTATTAAAGTTGCACACTTTTTTAAATAATTTTGGTATTATGGCTCCAATAGCGCCGGATAAAGTATTATTGTGTTACAAAAAAGATCGCATGAATTGTTTCTAGGAACCTAGAAGTACCAAAAGTTTTTATTTATTTTCGTCTTTCAGTGAGTGGTCAAATTCAACGGAGTCTTCAACGTTGTCGAATGGTGAATTTAGTCGGTTAATAAATTTAGTCTTTCCCTTCTCTCACTCAGTAACGTAGCTCGAGTTCCACTTTTTGATTCTATTATTAGAAATATTCTATTATTAGATAGAAATTCGTGTTTTTTGTTGTTGTCATACACGAGGCTGCGTTTTAATGACAAAAATGGCTTTTTAATGAATTTGCGTAGATCTTTCTGGTTACAGTTTCAGTCTTGTCTCTCAATGCTTGAGTCTTCAGTGTGGGATACGTCGCATTGAATATCATCTGTCGAAATCAATTTTTAATGAATGAGAGTTACTATTACTATGTTCGTGTTAAAGTTAGTTCATGTTAATAATAATGACAGTAGTGACACATGAAATTTAAGTTCAACTAAAACAAAGAATGAAAGTGACACTTCAAGTAATAGTGATAATTTTAGTGAAAGAAGCAAAGCAACTTAAAGGCAGATACAGTTACAGAGGTAGAGACAGTCACAGAGACAGAGACAGATCCGTAAATAGAAAGGAAGATAAAAACTGGAAGTTTGTGGCGACAATGAAACTTCTGATTCTGACAATCTTCTTTCGGTTTTTGGAGAATTTTCTGAATAAGCATCTATAAACAACAAGCGATTTATAATTTTAAGAATGTGTCAATGTACATCAACAAGAATTAATGGTAAAAGTAAAAAAAGTTTCATGCCTGCTGTTTTTTTCGATCTGTATCATTTCTGTGTCTACCATTTCTCTCCGTAATTCTGGTTTCAGAGATGGGCGACGGAGATGTGATGGGCAACTTCTGAGTGAGAAATTCTTATGAATCAGCGCGCATTCATTATGTCAACGTAACAATGGGTGGAAGAAAGAAATGAGGCTTGAAATAACCGTGAGATTTTCTTTTGATTCTGTTACGATCATAGATCTGATTGCATTACAATTTTGCTCCAAAATATGTGTTTGCAAGCAAAGATAATGGTTAATAATCGCATTAATTAATTATTTTGCTATGATTTGCGAGCAAGGTACCAAAACAATTTCTAAGCAAATTATACGTAATTTCGAAATATAATACATAGAAAATAAAAAAAAATTGTAAATCATATGATTATAAATTCTTTACAATCCTACGTCTATTAGGGTTGAGACACCAGTGAAATAACTGCAACTGCTTATCTGCTTTTGATAGTTTCACGCCTTATAGAATCTTGAAATTCTACTATAATATCAAAAATTATAACTAATCGTTGAAATCAATATTTAAAAAACTTCAGTTGCAACTGATGATACTTTACAGTATTTTTGTTGTCTCGTATTCGCCGGATCTAAGTAATCTGTTGTGCCTCACATAACCCAAATTTTTAATTTTTTTATATATTTATATTTTATTTTTAAATAATAAATACTAAATGTATTATTTTTGTCCCACGGTCACCGGAGCCTTTTCGGCAGTAATGCTGCCGACGGCTCGCAGAATTTTGCCAAGTCGGGCAT
Organism: Trissolcus japonicus; assembly: GCA_030522925.1. Taxonomy (NCBI): domain Eukaryota; kingdom Metazoa; phylum Arthropoda; class Insecta; order Hymenoptera; family Scelionidae; genus Trissolcus; species Trissolcus japonicus. Next base: position 12,226 of record JAPYZS010001385.1, on the reverse strand, counting down.
TTTACACGTGGGACCACGTCATGTTCGGATGAGAACTCATCCAAATCCGCGGTCTCACTGCATCAGCAATTTTTAGAAAACCACCACGAGGCTACCAAAAAGCCTCACCTTCAAATAAAGAGTTCACCATCAGTTGACACCTTGACGCGGTCTTGTCTACGTCGAAGACAAGTAACCCCTGTAAACAAGTTCGTGATTCGGATAAACTAAGTCTTACCGCGAATCAAATATTTTTTATTTTAGAAACTCCCAACCTGGAGAGAGCATAACAGATTTCCCTAAATTTTGGTGACAGCGATGCTCCAACCGGTGGAGAAATCAGTGCCGTTATTAAAGTGAACGAAATTATAAGACCAGTAAACTCAAAAAAATCATAAGACCATTATGACAATTAAATCAAAATTAAAACAAAAAGGAAGCCAAGCCAAAACAACCAACTGCCACGAAACCAAACTAGACAACCATCCTAGAAGCCAAGAAGCCATTTAGGATCCAAAAACCAGAAGCTGTGACAGTCCAACACCAGGAACGGCGAAAAAGGACCAAATAAACCAACTACCTGCATCCAAATATTTTTCATTGCAAATTTTTCTGCCCGGTGAGTAAACATAAACATTCGCGATTTTTTCGGTACAAATAAATTCCCTCACGGATCTAGCAGAACAACAAATAGCTCATGTTCTTGATCAAGTTAACGAATCCAGACGCACTCCCTGCTTACACAAATATCGGAAACGAACAAAGACAGTGTAATAGTCCCGTAGTTAACGGGAATAACGTTCCCGACATGAATAATTTACCTATTAACAATCCCAATAATAAAGAAAACAGAAACATGAATTTACCTGGCGCAGTTCGAACCTGCAAGCAAACGATACAGTATCGACATTTGAATCGAAGCCTCAATGAGCCGCGCAAAAACTCACATCAAAAACGACGACAGATTAGATCAACACGAAGCCGAAACTCTAAAAAATCTTATTGACTCAACTACTCTCACACATTTTTTAAATTCTCTCCGCCCAGAAATCAAAGAACAAAAATTCTAAATCCAAATACAATTATGACAGCAATCACGGCCGCAATCGAAGTCGAAAATACACTTTTTTAAAACCGATCATACATGACACCTATAATTCCAAATGTCGAGCCAGTCGTTGCAAATCAAAGACCGAACTTGTCGAATTTACGAAAATTGCGGCCACACAACAGATAATTGTCGTGAAGTATCCGCAGCTATAAACAATCAAAATAATCGTCAACGAAATACTCAAAATCGGAACAATCTGTTCAACTTAAATTATCGCGGAAACAATTTTCCGAACAACAATTTCTTAAACAAGAATTATCGACAAGACAGAAACAATTTTAACTAAAATTATAGACAAAACAACCAAAATAATTATCCACAAAACAACCAACTTGATTTCCAACAAAGACCAAACAACCGCAACAATTATCAAAACAATTACAGACAAAACAACACAAACAATCAAAACAACTTCCGACTGAACAATTCAAATTATTATCTAAACAACTCCAGACAAAACCGGCCGTATTACGACCAACAAAATTTTGAAAATTTCAGACCTACTAACAATTATAACAATCAAAATCGGCAAAGACGTCATAATCAAGCCCCACCTCAGCAATCAATACTTAACCCGCCCTACATGCAAGAGGCGCGTAACCAAGGTCAAATGCATCAAACTAGCTGCGTTCCAAAAAAACAAGAATACGGTCCGCGCAGCGGCCGGGCCGAACCATTACCCAATCAACGGAATCCAAGCGCACAAATAATGTTAGGGCATTCCGGAATTGCGAAAGCCCCTGTTCAGAAAATCCCTTGTCGACAATTCGCAAAAGATTTTGGAACATTTCTTAACGACACAGGCGCAGAAGTTAACATTATAAAGAAAATCACATTAGTTCAAACACTCCTTGCAGACATAAATATCAAATATGACTTGACCGGCATAAATAAAACTCCCGTTTGTACGCGCGGACAAATACTTCTGCAAATTGAAGACAGACTTTTTCCATTTTAAATTGTTTACGATGACAAATTCACCTTAAAAGAAATTTTAGACTCTTTCTTGAAGATAAAAAGGTTGATATTTCATATAGTAAAAAATCACTGATTATTGACAAATTCGAATTTCCATCACCCAACACGAACGTACAGTTATTCCGGTACACTGTGAGCGATTGATTCACGTAAGAGTTACAATCTACAAAGAAGGCCCAATATTTCACAACAGTGGACCTTGCAGCAAGTTTTCATCAAATTCCAATGGCAGAACAAGACAAACACAAGACTGCCTTCTCGATTCCCGGCGTGCATTTAGAATTTAACCGATTACTTTTGGGACTTGTAAATGCACCGGCAACTTTCCAAAAATTAATGGACGCAGTTCTAGCAGGCTTGATTAAAATAGATTTAATGTTCTATATTGATGACGTAATAATTTTTAGCAAGACTTCGGACGAACATTCAAGAAAATTTCGAGCCCTAGCTGAACGCCTGCGATCAGCAAATCTCAAAATTAAACCGGGAAAATGCTCATTTTTGAAACGCGAAGTCAATTACTTAGGTCATATAATATCGAATCACGGCGTAGCACCTGACCCAGCCAAAATCGAAGCAAGTAAAACATACCCTGTGCCAACGACACCCAAAAAGATCAAACAATTTATAGGTTTGGCCGGTTACTATCGAAAATTTTGCAAAACACACCTAACCTTTAACAGCGCTATTGAAAAGCGAGAGTTCCGTTTGTTTGGACAGGAAAAAAACAAAAAGCATTCGATACGACACTTCTTATTTCACTGCTTAATGAACTCGCTAATTCTGCAATATCCTGACTGCGAAAAACCATTAATTTCTACAACAGATGCGTCTAACTATGCCGTCGGCGCAGTACTCAGTCAAACAAGCGACGACAAAAGACTTACCAGTCGCATACGCTTCACGTTCACATAACAAAGCAGAAATCAACTATTCAACAACAGAAAAAGAATTGCTGGCAATAGTATACGCTACACATCATTTCTGCCCTTATCTTTATGGCCAACATTTTACAATTTATACAGACCACCAACCACTACACTGGCTCAAAAAATTGAAAGATCCAACCTCAAGACTGGCCCGCTGGAAAATCAAACTGGGAGACTACGATTTTACCATAAAATACAAACCCAGAAAAACAAACCACGTAGCAGACGCACTATCACGGAATCCAGCTGATGTAAAATTTATACAACCCAAAATACAAATCGCCAAACGAAGAAGACAACGCTACAAACAACCAGGAACAGAACTGCCTTCTATGTCTAGCAGCGAACCATACAAAAAGAAGCAAAAAGGTAACGAAACCAACTCTCACTCAAGCAGTGATATGTCACTTACTCAACCCGAATCGGAGAAACCACAACTAAAGAGAAAACCAGTCAGGAAACCCGGTGTGAAAAGAGAATATTACGCCTACGAACCATACGAGGCTAGCGACGAAAGTAATACAGAAGAAGACTTATTGTCAACGCCACAAGGAACAACAAAAAGTAAGTATAGAGATGTTATAATCGAGGAATCAGCTACACAACATAAATCCTCGCAACGCAAAGAACTAAGCAAACCAAGTGTCCAACCGAAACAAAAATACCTCGAAAAAGACCCTGACGCAATCGAAATCTACAATGAAGAAAAAAATAAAAGTAACCTGGTACCTTGGCGACCTGGCACACAGAAATACATTAACGAGGCTGTTTTTAAACATTAACTGCGTTTCCCAATCGTGATTCCCCCGCGAAATAATAGTGCAAACAAAAATAGTGATGCCCTGAGCAGCCCACGTGAACTTAATTCCGAAAATAACAAAAACGATATTAACTCGAAAGAAAAAGTGAAGAAAAGCGACAACGCTAACGAAAAAACAATGTTCGCATCGTTAAACTTCCCTTGCTGGATGTTTCTCTTAATATTATTTACTTATTGACAAGCGAAGCGCACTTTGTCACACCCACTCAGTTAGAAATAGCCGCCGCAGGCCTGATCAACGAAATCGAGTTGAGAAATATAAAAACGAAAAATCGGAAGCGTTATAACGACAAAAAGAGAAAACGTCACTTAATACGGGCTAATCATAAAGGAATCATAAAGAAACTGATCCTCTCGACATCATCGATGCATCTAGTTGCCTATCTAAATTGAAAGAAATTTTGAAATTGAAAAACATTCCCTACGTTCGAGTAGGCCTAGATCGCGAAATCTTAAACAAATACGAATGGGCTACATTTTTACAAGAAATTCGATTAATTTTCATTGAAATGCCAATAATATTTTATATTCATGATCAATTTCAAGAAGATCTTCCAAAACGTTCACGCGAAGAAACAACAACAGGTAGCGACCAACCCTCTCGCAAAAAACCACATTTTGCAAAAGAAAAGAATTCAGAATCAGAGCTAAGTTCGCATAATCGAGATTTAAGTAATGAAAGCGATAGTAAACCTATTTCACCAGCAGGCCTGTACCGAGAAGTAATTATAAATAACCCTTAAAGCGAGGACCAGGAACCTGAACCTCCACCAAATTCATATCCTGACGCGATTGATTCTCCCCCATACGAGAACAAACACCTATGCAAATGAGCGATATCCAATCACCTAATGAAATACCTGCTCCATCAGAAAGCGCAATAAGTTTATCCGAACAAGACACAGACCACCAAAAAATATCAGATCCTCCCCTCTCCACAGACCAATAAATCCTGACCTACTACACAGTCCAGACAATAAACCAACTAACATCGATGAATCACCACAAACAATTTTATATGAACGAGGTCATATAGTCAATTTTTTCACTTTAGACTGTGGCATGAACAGCGAAACACTTCGTTTACTTTGCAAAAAATCTTTTATATCCAAACACGAACTATTATCACAAAAACTAGAATTAGGAAACGTTGTTACAATAACTCACGGTGAAACAGGATACATCGGAATAGTTGCTAAACGAAAAGCGGAATCCTTCACTACGACTCTCTTCTCGACTCCTTAAAAACACTAAGGCATTACTCGCGAAATATGATATTCAAGATATATTAGTCCTATATGACAATCAACTTTTTACAAAAGCACAATGGAATACAGTGAAAAACGGAATCAACTTAACATTTAGCGACACCCACCACCTTTTTGTTATATGTAACGGCAAGGTAATAGTACCTCCAACCGAAATGCAACCGGACATTATTGAAGAACATCACTCAAGTATGGCAAGCGGTCATCGAGGCACAAAAGCAACTCACTATAAAATCAAAAATCATTTTGCAGATTTCATAAAAAGATGCTACACTTGTCAAAAATTTAAAGCTTCAAGATTAAAAACAAGAGCGCCAATGGTTATAGCCGACACATTGTCAGACACTTGGGAAAATGTAAGCCTTGACATTTACGGACCAATTCGAGCTCCTACCGAATGAAACTACAAATATCTTTCAATCATTCAAGACGGTCTCACAAAATTCTCCCGAGCTATTCCATTAGTCGAAGCTACAGCAGCTGAAGTAGCAGAAGCCCTATCATACAATTTCATTAGCATTTTTTCATGCCCTTCCGCATTCCTTACTGACAATAGAACCTGTTTTGTATCAGAATTAAATAGACAATTTGCTGAAATTTTCGAAATTAAACATTTTCTGTGCAGTCCCTATCACCCCGAGTTAAATGGAGCACTAGAACGCTATCACTATGAACTCACACAATATCTAAAATACTATTTATCAATCGGAAAAGATTGGGCGGATTTAATCCCATTAGCAATGTTTGCCTATAACACAACAGTTCCAACTGCGACAGGGTATACGCCTTATGAACTGATTTTTTCAAAAAAGGCTAGATTACCTTCAGAATTTTAAATTGATCAACAAACAACTCACGACGATTATCTATTGAACCTAACAAACCGTTTACAGGAATATGAAACACTCGCTAGTACTAATCTTCAGGACGCAAAACAAAAATCTAAATTTTACTATGACCGAAAAGTGCGCAACGTAGATTTTGAAATTGGGGACTATGTATTTGAAATAAAAGGGTGGCGGAAAACAAAATTGCTTCCCTCACATATTGGCCCATTTAAAATCGTGGACATCACTACGCGTGGAAACCTAATTTTGGAAGTTAATGGAAAAGGACGAAACATCCACCAAAACCGAGTGAAATTAGCACACCTAGGCAAACAACATCTACAAAAAGTAACACTACCATAAAAAACTATCAAGCTGAGCAGTCCTCAACGAAAACTATACCAAAACTACCCCCCTTCAACAAATCCTACTTCAAAAAAAAAAAACCTATCTCTTTTACAACAAAACTACCTACAACTTTTCCTCTACCTTACTTCAACAAAAGAAAACAACGAAAAACTACTTCTACACGCTTAACTACACACAAAAAAAAAGAGAAACACACATACACTTAAAAACTAATCTTCAAAGTTGATCTTCAAGGTCGATCTCCAAATATCTTCAGAGTCGAAACCTGAAACAAAAATTGAATCACAATCGCATAATTAATAAAAAGATAAAGGAAAATAACAATGAATGATTCTTCTCTATTTTATCCTCTCTGTGAAGTCGTTTCTTTTCAATTGTCATGTTCAAAATTATCCCCACAAATATTATAGTTTACCTGCGAAAAAACAAATAAATTAATCAATTGCCCAATTTTTTTTCTTTTTCCCTCTGTTCGGAATTTTGACAAATTACCGACAGCTGCCGGTAACCAGGGTAGCCTTACCGCAACGCCGCTAGGGGGCAGCAACGCACGGCCGTCCACGCGCGCGACAACGCCAACACAGTGCATCGCTCGCGCGCCACTAGGCGGCGGTTGTCGCACTCTGCGCATTCCTCTCACAAGCGAGCCGATAACTTGCAGGCCTAAATAAGGCTGCTTTGCCCGGCAGCAATCACTTCACCTAGCGACTGGGTGGTGACACCACGAGCGACTCATGTACGATCCTCAGAGGATCCTTTTGCCAGGCGACTCGAGTGACTCGAGAAAGCCTCTCTCTCGCTTTCAAAGCGACAAACGTGAGATTCACAAATCTCACACCCGGTGCAACCGGTCACCCTGCATCAGGGGCCATTTACCGGCGCACACCCTAGCGACTAGGGAGCGTGCTCGAGGTACTCCGGCGACCAGAGATATCCTCAAATTCGAACACATTGCGAGGTGCGACGCCCCAGGGCTCGCACTTTCAGTCAACCTTTCCTAGGTGACCGCCACGCCAGCACTCCCTAGCGACTAGGGAACCGTGCTCGGGGAAAACTCCAGCGACTGGAGCATTACCCCACCTCGAACGCATCGCGAGGTGCGATGCCCTGGCGCTCGCATCTCCGGTCATCTAACCTACGTGACCGCTACTTCGACGTCCCTTAGTGACTAGGGCGATCGTCAGGGTACTCCTGCGACTGGAGCTCACCCTACCTCGAACGCATTGCGAGGTTCGGCACCTGGTGCGTGTACCTCCGGTCACCTACCTTCAGGGGCCTTAACAAAAACTCCCTCACCGGCGACCGGTCGATAATTGTCTACGCTAGAGGGCGACACTCCCCCGACGCGTACAAGCCGACTTACGAGTCGCACTCTCGCTACCAGAGGGCGACGCCCGCACCAATACTCTGCTCGTCGAGAATCTCCAAGTACAGAGGGCGCCCCGAGCGAAGAACAACATTTTTATACAATTAATTAGAATAAATAGACAATTACAATAACTTTGATGAAAAAACTTACAAACATTTAATAAAAATAAACAGAAGAAACAAAAACACCTTACCAAGACCTACTTACGAACCAATTTAAGATTTGTCTGAACCACAACCTAATAAACAAAACATTTTTATTAATATACAAAAATATAAAATTTGTGTTACAATAATATCATTTTCTTTTCAACTTACCTCTAACATTCCGTCACTGTTCCCAAAAAATAATCACAACACATAAACCGCACCTAAATCACATGACACTACAAATAACTTAATAAATTAACAAAAATTTTACACCAAAACACAAGTGACGATGACCCTATTACTTAACCTAATTAACGAGCTGTCAATGCGCATCGGCAATGCACGCCGGCCCTAAATACCTATCGTGATCCTTATCTTACCAACAGACGACTCATACAACACCGTAGGTAAAGTAACAATGATGCAAAAACAACAGATCCACACGCGCTTGAATCAATAAGACACTAAATAATTTGTCAATTTCCAACAATTGTCGCACACAAAATCATTAAAATAAATAATCACTGATACGAAATTAATATTTCCCACCACCTTAAACAATTTTTCGTATTAATGAAATTATTTGAATTCCCGCGACATGAAGCGTAGCACCATTTTCGTCGTACCTATAACTCATCCATAAGAAACTCTAATGCGTGCGACAAAGACGCACAAACAATAAAAATTCACGCGCTCGGATCGATTAAAACATTCAATTTTTTTAAACAGAAACGAAGCATCACACGAAAAAACATGACAAACCACAACACAGACAAAACAATATTTCTCACTACCCACAAAATTTAATAGCTTTGAATCAAAACAATTTGATCGCCCGCAACCGCGAGCAATTTGCCGTCCTTGTCACACAAACGCAACGCCCATAGAACACCGCAACGAGTACGAGAGAAACACAAAAACAACAAACCTACATGACAGAATCAGAATAGAATTTCGATTATTTAAACAAATTATCATAGAAGACCAACCCAATATAATACAATGACGATATTAAACTAGTATTTCTTACCACTTCGAAATGAATACCCTTACTAATATATGAATTATGAATTACGTTTGTTTGTTTTGTTATAACTCAAAAACTAATGAAGTTTATGAGCTTTTTCCACATCGGGCTAACTTCTGGCATCTTTACAAGTGACTAGGCTGTAAAAGATATTGAAAAAACGGTTTTTATGATGAGAAATTAAAAAAATTGGAACCTTAAATTTCAGTGCCGAATAACCTGTTTACATCTCCAATAACGTATTAAAATACCGGTATTCAATGTGACTGATATATATATATTTAGCACAGGCTGTTGAAATACCCATTTTGTGTAGACATTTTTTAAGTCGGTATGACGAACAATCGTTGATAATGTTCATCTCGAAATGTAAACGCATATTTTTTATATTTTTTTATTTCAAGCGAAAGATCAATAACATTGCTAACACTAATTAATAAGCGTTAAATACTGCAAAACCGGGGTGCATACGGGTGTGCGCGTCGCTGCAGTATTTTATGTTACACTTAATATTATATTAGGTTTTAATTAACTTTGAATGATCAAATTTGATATCGTGTTGCATTTTCTCCGAATTTAACTGTCCAAGGGCATGTGTACCATCTCATCGGTTCTCTGCTTCCCGTTGACGACGATGTACACAGTTTTCCTCGAATTTATTTCATGGGTGATTCCGAACGTAAGTTGGATCGGCGCTGTCTGATAGATAAACATGTGCAGAGAGCTATTGTATTACGATTACAAGACATGTTACATCAACGCAACGATTTGATTCGTCAATTTAAAACTGCTAAGGATTTGATTAACCGCAACAATAACGACGAATACAGAGTCATCATTCGCGCTGATCGTACACTTGCTGGTGAGCATCCCAGACGTTACAACGCTCCGATTGTAAATGAAGTGGCTGTTGTGATCGTTGGAAACACATTTCATGATCGAGATATAGTCCTTCATACGCGTGATGAACAACTTCAGCGAATTAACGACTGTCACCGCTTTAACGATGCTTTGCAGTACCCACTTATTTTGTGGAGGGGTCTAGAAGGATAATCATTCGACATCCCCTTAGTCAATCCGCGTATCGGACGAGCTTAACGTTTAAATGTTTCGGCAATGCATTTTTATGCATATCATATCATGGTCAGGGCTGACGACTTCAATGTGATATTACGTTGAAGACAGTTGTTTCATCAGTACGCTGTAGATATGTATGCGAAGGTCGAAAGCGAGAGACTGCGTTTCGTATCATCGCATCAAGGCAGACTACGTTTCGAGGAATACATTCATCTCAGAGACGCTATCGCCGCGGACGCTGCTGTGATTCCTGCTAATCTTGAAAGGATGAAGATTTTACCTTTAAGTTTTGTCAATAGTCCAAGATATTTAGCTGAATATAGTCAAGATTCTTTGGCATATGTGCGAGGTTATGGACGACCGGATCTTTCCATAACATTCGCATGCAGTCCATCGTGAAATGAAATTTATAGCTCAGTCTTGAGAACACAGTCTCCTATAGACAGACATGACATCATTGCTCGGGTTTTCAGACAAAAAGTTATAAAATTTATAGATTGTATCAAAAAAAGTTGTATATTTGGTCTTGTTGTGGCGTATGTTTATTCCATCGAATGGCAAAAACGTAGTTTACCACATTGTCATTTATTGGTTTGGCTCCAAGACAAATTCCGGCCAGCAGACATCGATTGGATTGTATCAGCGGAAATTCCGAATCCTGAAAAGGATCCCGTTCTTCATGATATAGTCGTGAAAAACATGATCCATGGACAATATGGAGCTCTGAACATGGCAATACCCTGCATGAAGAACGGCTTATGTACAGAGAAATATACACGTGAATTAGTTCAGGAAACAGTCACCAATGAACATGAATATCCAACGTACAGACGGCGAGATAGATGGTGATAGATAGTGGTTTTACGTGTAACATCAATATACGTGGTCACGATCAATTAACTATAGAAAACCGGTGGGTCGTACCATATTGTCCTTTTTTGTCTAAATCTTTCAAGGCCCACATCAACGTTGAATGTTGCAACTCCGTTAAGGCGATCAAATATATCTGAAGTTATATTAACAAGGGTTCTGATCAGGCCATTTTCAAGGTTCAACATGCTCGCAGGCAACCCAATCCACTAGATGAAACTCAAATGTATCAAGCTGGGCGATATATTAGCAGTAATGAAGCAATATGGCAACTCTTGCATTTTCCACTGCACGAACGTTTTTCACCTGTCGTACATTTAACTATCCATTTGGAAAATGGTCAGCGTATATATTGAAACGAAGAGAAATTTCATCAGCGACTCGAGGACCCTCCAGCTACAACCGTCACTGCATTCTTTTATTTATGCCAAACCGACGATTTTGCTAAGACATTAATATATTCTAAGGTTCTGAACTATTTTACGTGGAATGCAACTTCATGGTCGTCCTTCGAACAATAGACGGTGAGGAGCGTGTGAGGTATTAGTTCTTTTGGAGAACGACGATCACCGGAATCTCACTATGGAAGAGGCTGTAGCAGTGCGATTTCTTTTCCAATTGAGACTGTTATTCTCTATCATATTAACCTGCTGTGAGGTTTCTAATCCTCTCACTCTTTGGAATCTATTCAAGGAACCAATGTCTGAAGATATAGCTCAAAGTCCTGAACAACGTGGTCTGGATTTGATTGATTGTGATCATATTTATAATGAGGCTCTCATTCTTATCAATACACATTTCACGCACATTTATATGAATAAAATCTTTCAGGACATCACATCACAGATTATGGCTTACCTGCTCCTGATTTCGCTGGTCCAGATAACAATGACGTTCGTTTGGAACAGTACGACACACAGGCACTTGCAGAAGTTGAGATTATTTTGCCAAATCTGACGAATGATCAAAGATCATTTTATGAAGCAGTGCTGCGAAATATTGAGTCCAATATTCTGGCTTTATTTGTTCTGAATGCCTGTGGTAGTACGGGCAAAATGTTTATATTAAATCTGCTGTTATCTACTATAAGAAGTCACCATTAGTCGTATTAACTGGCGATTTTCGACAAACATCACCTGTTATCGCCCGTGGAACAGCAGATGATCAATTTAACTCGAGCATCACGCGTTCAGAACTGTGTAATCGTGTGATCATACAGACTTTAAGGTGAAATGTTAGTTGATTGCGAACTCAACAACGGGCCGGCTTTGCCAACAGATGGCGCGCGGTGCAGAATTGCACAGCCGATCGGCTGAACAATTCTGCTGCGCCACCTGCCACCGCGGGAAAATTCAAAAAAAAAGCAAAATATATAAAAAAAAAATATATTTACCCAGTGCACTTCCTGAGGAAGACCCTGGGGAATGAAAATTCACCCAGTGCACTTCCTTGT
>JAPYZS010001384.1:0-16110 GCA_030522925.1 Trissolcus japonicus | reverse complement strand
TCTTGTTGTATCAATAAGACGATACCGAAACAGACGATTTAGATGTTAACATTGAATTTCATATAACTTTGACATAGAAGTTATTCAATTTTTTAAATAGAAAACTAGTTTTTCACGCTTATACTTGTGAAAAGATACTGAAAAGATATTAATGAAAAGATACTAAAAACATTCATTTTTAATAAAAAAATGTTATTTTTATTTTATTTCTTTATTAAAAATAAAATGAAATTAATAAATCAAAATTAAAAGTTATAACCCATTTGTAACCGGTTAAAAATAGTTAGGCGATTTCGATTACGTTTACGGTTACTAGTTACAAAAAATTTAATGATTGAGTTATGATTACGATTACTGGTAATCAAACGAATCTGTTTTTAATCGATTAATGTTACGGTTACGGTTACGGTTTCAATCCCTGATGAATACATTTTAATATCTAATAAAATATAATTTAAGCAATTTTAAATTTCAACTTTTGGTAAATAAAGCAAACCAAATCGAAGAGATGTTTTTTGTTTATTTTTTTTTTGAATCTAAAAATTGAGCCTTAAAAAATTAATGGGTTTAATTTTTGTTTTGCGTTTATAGCTTTAATGTTCTGATTGGCAAAAAAATTTATTGTGTGATGAGCAATTGTGAGACTGTGAGCATTGAAATACACGTGATGGAAAAACAATTACTGTGCGTATCAGTTTGAAAGCCGTTTGAATGGTTTTTTGATCTTAATGACGTCGATGCTGGGATCAGGATCAGCGGCTTATATTCGCGGGATGCGTGGATCTTGACTCATTTTCATTAACCCCTCCTAGACGGCAGGAACATCTCTAAACATTTAACATTCGAATGACCTTGAAATCTCCGTGGTTCAATTATCTTCGGCTCAGTGTCAAAACTCATTCATCGGCTCCACGTCGCGAAGTGCGCTTGCATAGTGATTTATCAGTTTGTGACAAGACGAATTTTGAGTGAAAAAAAGGTGTTTCAAAGTTCGCGACGATTTGCTTGTAACAACGACTGTCAATCCGTAAGAACCTGAAACAAATCTTTTCAATCCATCTTTCGCCTTTCATCAGAATATTTCAACTTTCTGTAATGCTTTTTAGTACCAGGTATGTATAAGTATTAATTTTTGAATGATTTCTGTTTCGTCAACAGGTATTTTTACCTGCTTTTATTTGAGAACCTGATTCCTTTTTATTATCTTTCGTTTTTTTATTACATTTTTCTTCCAATTATTTCTTATTTTTTGACCCGTCCCTTACCCTAGTAAAAAAGATTATATATTATGAATATATGGCAATATATTATTTTTAGCAAATCATACATTGTCAATATATGGACAATATATTGACCATATATGTTTGAATATTTTTTATATTTGGACAATGAATTGGCAATATATTATCTATGTATGGTCAAGATATGGTCAATATATGATTTCTGAAATAATGTATTGTCAATATACATTTTAACATTCAGTAAAATTATAATTACTGAAAAATATTTCGAACTATTTTATATACGTACCGTCTGAGTAAAAAATTTGTCAAAGTACCGTAACTTGTTTATTTTTTTGGGAAATCCTTCAAACCGGACGGCTCGAATAAAATTAAATTCGTTAAAATTATTTTTCAAACATTTTGTATACCTGAATAAGTTTTTTCACATATCGATTTTTTTACTTATTAGGATGTTTTTCTCATTTTTGTTATGATCGTTCGAGCCATATTAAATTTCTGCTTAATTATTGTTCAAAGATTTTCATAATTCAAACCATAATTTTTCGTCTAGACAAAGCAACAAAAATTGTTATGAATTTAAAAACTTTTTCACCAATCAAAATAAATTTTGGTTTCGTTTTTGTTATTTTTTTATAAAAAACAATTGATCGGACAACAAAATTGACCTTTTGAATTATTATCGCCGACTTGAAAATTGAAACTACTGTTGCTGATAATGAGTAATTTCTAATGGATGACAGCTTTAATTGCTTATTAATATAACAATCAAGCGAGGATAAAATCTGAATCGCAGATTTCTCTGATAAATTTGTACAAGTTTAATTAATAACTGCGAGCACGACTGGACAAAAAAGGCTCGGTGTCGCAAACAAATCGCAAAAAATCTATCATTTTTCACCCCGTGACATGCGATCATTACGACTTCGTCTTGTCACGCTTATTTTTGTGTTTACTCTTATCTTGTTTACTATAGTTAAACAGCTGACATTTCGTCTGAAAACTTTTCGGAAAAAATAGAAGAAAAAAATTAGATATCAGTCTAAAATTGGTATCTGTCAGCGAAATCGTTACAAGATTATGCTGAAAATTGAAAGATAAATTTTCATTTCAGCGAGTTGCAAAAATTGATTATGATAATACGATAAGAGTGATAAAAGTTGATTGATATTTAAAATTAGCTTCTCAATTGAGCAATTAAAATTTAATTATCAGATTAACAAAAACGAGCAATTAAATTCAAACAAAATTTTAAATTTTGGTTCAACGTTTTTAATTGCATTAAACTTAGTGTCTTGAACTCAGACACTTGTAAGATATTTTTATTATGCACTTGAAAGGAAATTAAAATTGAGAGAATGAGAACAATTAATTGTTTTCCTTAATTTTTGCCCCTAAGTTGTTACAAATAATATGATAAATTAAAAATCAGTTTCAAAAGCGCAATTGGCGGTTACGGTAAGAGAATAATTGTCGAACGGACGTTTTGAAAGCGGAGGTTAGCAAATTATTTTTTAGCAAGCAAATTTATATATAAAAAAACGGGTAAATTAAATCGAATAAAAAATTCGATCATTAAAATTAATGTTTAAAAATGTTTGTACAAAATTAACAATTGGAGAAACTAATTGAACAAAATTTTATCTAAAAAAAAGCACATTGCATATAGACATTTGTACAACAATTTTTTGACGAACGATGATTGAATAGGAGCCATCAAATTATAAAAATAATATATATATATATTATTATACATATAAATAAAAGTAACAATAAATTCAATACGGGGGTGCAGTACTGAATAAAGAGAATATTTATAGCAGCATTTAACTCTAACTAATTTACAATTGCCTAACTATACATAATTATATTTGTGTCATAAAACTCCAGCACACCGCTAATTACGAAAATAGTGCGTTTTACGTTAAATATATTTTATTTTGAAATCCCCATCGAAAGTGGTTTAGGAATGGTAACTCAACTCTAACACGCCACATTATATAGATTTGTTCTGTAATGATCTGATTCAAATCAAATCAAATTCTGGCGATTAAAATGAAATTTTTTGTAATTCTAATTTATGTTTCTAACTAGAAATTACAAAAAGTCTGATAAAATGTTGGAGCAATTGATATTTGGGTTTTGGCGCAAATGGTATATGAAACATTAGTGCGAATGATTTACTCCATTCTTATCGAATTTGTAAAATGATATACAACCAGTAATTTAGAACGGTAATTATTACCATTCTAATTACATATTGTATAATTTCTGTCTCTTTAACTCTAAAAATTAAAAAAAGTAGCATTGAAACGACGAAAAAAAAATGTGTAACGCTTTCTTTAAATTAATGAAGGGATAATTATAAAATTATAATTAACAGATTATAAATCAATAAATCAATAAATCAATAAAAAATGATACAAAAGATGATAAAAATGTTATACAATATTACAATATTTTATTTTTTAAAAATAATTTTTATAATTTATTTTACAATCTATTCTATGTTTTAAAAATAATTTTTATAATTATTTTACAATCAATTTCATTTGTTGAACTATTTTGTTTAACTGGAATTTTTTTCTCTTCAGTCAAATTTTTTTATCACTTCTTCACTTCCTGGAACGTATTATTACCAAGTCTTCTCGCATTTGATTAAGTGACGTTTCGTATATCAATTAACACTCCTCAGTCGGGTCAGTTTTTTTCGTCAATTTTTCGCTTTTTCATCCTGACCTGTGCGAATGATTAAACGCGACTTTTTAGAGGCGTTTTTCGCAAATTGTAAAAAAAAAAAAAAATGGGCTGAGCTAGTTGGCACTGCATAATCAGCGGAATATGGCTATGATGCTTTTTCCAATCACTTCACATATTAAGGTCGCAAAACTTTCTTTTTCGCTCTTCACTGATGATTATGTGGAAATGTTTCTTGCAAAACCGTTAGCGCCGATCTTTATTTCCACACATGTTAATCATTTATAACAAATGAGTACTGAAAAGTTTCCGATTTTCCAACGGCGGAGCTGAAAAGAGAGAGAGAGAAGAAAAAATGCAGACAAGAAAATCCGTTTGCATGCGATTAATTTTTTCGTCTGATCACAGTTATTTTATGTAAAAGGTAGAATACACATTTTAACGAGTGATTTTTTTACGTAAGCCAATTATCCAGTAGCTGACTTTTACTTCAAAAAATGTAGCAAAAATTGTCGGGCGTTTAAAAATCTGTTCTATTCTAGTTCTAAAATCATAATCAGATAAATCATAATTAAAAAAAGTTTGTTCGACTAAAATTTTATTAAAAAATTGTTTATTGATGATCAGAAAATAGAATTTTGAAGGAAAAAAAAAATTATTCTTTGCCCCGCGAGATCTTTGGTCCTGGTAAAAAATGTTTGTCGCTCATTACCCGCCAACAATTTGCAAACAGTTATTATAAAAAAAAAAAAACTATCGTCAATTGAAATTATTCATGATGACTGGCTATTTGTTTCATAAATATGCATGCTAATTCAGCATTCTTTTTGAGTGTGCTCTGTAAATTAGTCGCGAAGGAATCAATGAAATAACGTATGAACAATGTTGTATCGGCTATGCAATGGATGAAAAACCCGGCTGGTTGTATATATGAATTGACACAAGACCAAAAGTTCACTGGAATATGAATCAAGTCGTTCCAAGGAGAATCAATATTTGTTTGCAAATTGAAAATCCGATGACTATTTCCTGAATCTTACAAGTTCACGCTATTTTTAAATCCTTAATTAACTATTCATTACATTTACTTGTGCTATTAAAAAATATTAATAATGGAAAAACTAAATGTACAGTATTAATGAAATTGAATACTGTTTAATTTTATTTAAACATTTTCCAGGTCCTAATTTTTGTATTAAAAAAATACTACAAAACATAATGCTGAACATACATATTAAAAGAAATTCTTTTGCCCAACGAAGGGCCGCAGGTTCAGCAAACCGGGAAGCGATTCAGGGACAATTGTTTATCGGCGCAGCAAAAATGTTTATTCCAAGACACCTCTTTTCAGAATTTTCCGACTCGTTCTGCCACTTAATTGACCTACATTTTTCGGATTTTCTTTCTCCGGCGTAACCAGCGGTCATTAAAGTGAACACTGACAAAGTTCGACGACTCGAATTAAAGATTTCTATCAACTGATCGTGGAAAAATGAACAGCTTTCAAGCAAATTTTACAATGCACGCTCTTCCTTATCTTTTTAGCCTGTTCGTTTTCATCTTTTCGGAATCTCCTATTTTTTACCATAACATTTTTGAATGTTAGATTAGATTTTGGATCGCAAAAACAAAGGAATAAATATGAAAAGAAAAGAAATTATAATAAAAAAATGACAAGCAAAATTTTCTAAGTAGAGTAGAAACATATTTAGGTCGCCGAATGAGTGAATGAAAAAAATAATTTTTCGAATTCAAATATTTCAAGTATTACCGGATACCAATACTAATTATTTATTCGTAGACAAAAGTGACTGACAATTGTTTATTAAACAAATGTTTACCGAATTTTACGTTCGAAAATCCTCCAAATACCTCCACTTGTTTTTGTAAACCAGTCGTTCAAGTGAAAATGATTATATATGTGACATATATATTACCATGTATTTAATATGACGTTGACATGCATACTACACATAAACTTATATATGAACATATATAAACATTTCATACCAACATATATGTCACATAAATTCAAAATATATAAATTTGTTTTTTTTATTTATGCCACATATATATTGTTTTATATCAATTCAATTTGTCTCATTATCGGGATTCTTTCGAGGTCATCAATCTTCGTTATGTTTTGGGAATTTCCCATTGCAGGTTGGAAGGGAATCCCTCTTGTAAGAGCAGGTTCGAGAATTCCAGTATGACGATCAAATTTTCCGTCAAGGTTCGACAACCTTCAAGGAATCAAGGGAAGGGGGATTCCCCGAGCTTTTGGGGTTCGTCAGTGGACGACCTTCCCGAGTGACCTCAGCTTGGGGATCTGCGAGCAAGCTTGGCGAACCAACTGGCGTCGCCCACGGACTCGGCCACAATCTCACTTTGCCGTTCCCCCGTTCCACTTGGGGGGGTATCCTAGCGATCGACGGCTACCAACTAGTGGTCCACTGCACTACCAATTCACTATCTCTCGGTTTCTCGCGCGCGCGTACGTCTTCCAAGCCGCACGTGTTTTTCGGCGCCGGGGCTCAATTTTCGCGCCAAAACCCAACATGACGCGCGTCCGCCGATCGGAGGAGGGATGAACGTTCGAATTTCGCGCCAACAAATAGGTCAACCCCGATTTTGTGTGGAAACGGAAAAATTAAAAAAAAAAAAATAGTGCTGTGAAAAGCCCCGGCACCAACCCGAGAGTTATGTAAAGATGGATTCCGTTAAGGAGTTTTCTGCGACTGTTATGTAAGTCTACGAAAAATGTACCGATCGAGATCAGACGTTTTATTTTACGAGCGCCATAATTAGGCCAGTGGCGATTGTTTGTCAACGTCACGATTTGTAAATCGATCAACAAGAAAACTGGAGCGACTAATCAGTCGAGTTTAATAAAAAAATTTTTTTAAAAATCTTTAAACGTTTGTTTATTCATTTTTATTTCAGCAACTACTTTTATCGGATTTTACTTTTTTATGTTTTTTTGTCTAACTTTTTGGTTTCGCTTTTTGTTTGTTGATGAAATGTTTCTTAAAAAACGGATCTGATTAGCGATGTTGAAATCGCAACAAAATCACATTTTTTCCGACCCTCCAAATTTTAATTTTTAATTTCAAGTTAAAAATTTCCTTATTTGTATAAGTTAGGGTTGACAAAAAAACTTTTCGTAAGTTTTTTTATTCACTCAATCTCCCTCATCCTCCCGCAATATTGTAATTTTGATATGAAAAATTGTTTCTTGTTAAACTTATTAAAATTGTTTTTTCTGTAATGATTATTTTTAACGGGATTTATTATTCTGAGCGACTTCCGACAGATTTTCTCAAAATCGTGCGACATAAATTACGAGTCTGTCCTGTCAAAAATAGAAACTTGTCACGGCACTATTAAAAACTAAATAACAATAATTCTTTACTACTTTCGCTGAGAGCGGTTTGGAGCACGTGTTATGACACAAAAGTACACATTTCAAAAGAAAGAGTTTGCAGTGTGATGCAAATCGCGGATTTAAGAAAAAAAAAATTACGTGGACGTTTTGCGGAAAAACGGATGGACAATTTTTTGGTCAAACATTTCAGCGTGACGTATTTCTTTTTGTTTGATATATTTCGGTGACAATAATTGTCGTTGCAAATAATGAGGCGACATTTTCATATTTTAAATAGAAGTTAACGAGGTGAGACAATGTGAAATAATCATCACAGCAATGACCTTTGGGGTTGTCAAGGTTGTCTGTCATCAAAGTATACAACAATTCGTTACAATTCGTTGACCGAAACTTCTGTTTTACTTTTCCGCGTGGATTACGTCTTTTTCTGCTAGAATTATTTCTCACTGACGATAATCATAACAATTTGAAACAAACTCGTTTCAACAAACATTTGACCGCCAAAAAGAGAAGTAAACAAACCTCGAAACAAACGAACCAACAAATTTGACAGTTGAGAATAGTTTGTTTTTATTTGGACGAATTTTTTTTGTACGATTTTTTTTTATTTGAATTAAGATTTCGTCATGCTGCCGAAAGTTCGCGGAATCTTTGTCACAATAATTTTCGCAGAATTTTGGTCAACTTTCGATGAGAGTGACCTTGTATGCATAGGCTACAGGTTGTATTATACACTGTTCAAATATATACCTTCTTTTTTTATTTGTCTTATCGTTTTAAAATGACTTTAAAAAGTTTCAAGAAATGTCTTGAACCGGCGGTGTTTATTCAAATAAATCAAATCTTGTTTATATATTCATTTGAAATATCGTTGCTAATTTATTGAAAAGTAACAGATCGAATTTCAGCTGTCAAACTCGGATTAAATTATTGCCCCGCAGAAACGAGTACGTTACAACATAATATAAAAAATTGTGGTTGAAAAATTGGTAACTATTTGGTGAAAAAGTTAATTCATTTAATAATAAATTTTTTCAATTATAATTTAAACAAATAACAATTTATACAAAGCATGAACATTTTGTTCAGGCCACAAAACATTTATCACTCAATTTGAATGTCAAGTTCGAATAACATTTTTGTCAGTGTGTAATTTTTAACGGGAAAAAATTTTTCTCTGACGATACAGATTTATAATTTCAAGTTTAACGTTGAAAAAATCTTATTTTAAATAGAAGTAATGAAATTTTTGTTTGCTTTGAGCGAAGTTTCGACTGTTATGTGACATCTGCGCATGCGCGATAGATCCGATAAGAACTGCTATAATAATTGAAGATAAATCAAAATGAATGAACAAAAGAAATGGAAAACGGGAATGCTAAATTGAATATCCCGTTTAGAAAGTCATGAAAAATCGTTTTGGTTTCTATTGTGCATGCAAAACAATTGCGAAAGGATACCGAAAAAACCATAAAATGAAAAAAAAAAAATCGATCGCTGTTACGTCGACGATTGTTTGGCGCGGTCCTTTCAATTTTCCATTTTTATCACTCGCTTGATTTACGCAATTTTGCATTGTGCAAAGGTCTGATTTGTTCTGCTATAGATATCATCTATTTTAATTCGATAACGCAACAGACGAATAAATAAACAAAAAATTATCCAAACAATCTTTCCATTATCAGTCGAACTGTTGATAATGCAGCAGCTGCGTTTTGACCAAAAGAACCGCGCATGTACCGTAGATCAGCGTAATTTGTTGCGCATGCGCGATAGATCAATGCGTTATGTTGCGTGTGCGCAATAAACCAGCGTGATTTCTTGCGCTGGTTTATAGATATAGATCGGAGAAATGTTCTAATCGCAGTAGATCAAAAAGGTTTTTTTAGCGCATGCGCAATAGATCGTAGGTGAGTTTCGCGCAAGCGAAAGAATTTGCGCGCGAATTATATTTTACTTTGAATGTACCTAACAAATTGTTCCACAATTTTTTGTTCCAGATAAGCGAGAGATTTTTACAACGAAACACGACAATCTTGACCCGTTTATGCAATTGTAAGGTTAGCCTTACAGTAATAAAAGTGTCATTACCAGCAATTGTTATTTTTTTCGCGGACGTCTTTTGCTCGCGTCACGGTTCGCAGTACGATTCGTGGTTCCCAACTTCCGCAGTGGAAACAATGTTGGGTGAAGTGACGTGATTTGGTCGACTGTAACCCGAATCACTACCCTGTTCTAGGTCCGACTCAAAGACCCAAACTCTAATTTTCGTTAAAATTTTCGTTTACTGAAAAGTTCAAGATGAAGTTCATTGCTTCGTTCTTTGGTGACGGTTCACCCAAAAAAGTCGGCAGGCAATACATGAAGGTCGGCCGCAATGCACTTTTTGGATACAGAGAAAAACGCAATGGAGAACCAATGGAGAAAGTCCCTAGGCCTCTTAATATGCTCATTTCAGAGAGAGGAAAATTCAAACACAGTGAGTTTAATTTTATAATACATTTTGTACTAACTCAAACTAACATGGATATAAAGTAAATATAAAGTGACTTAGTGAAATTTAGTACAAATATAATTTGTAATGATTGCTTGAACAATTAATTAATGATTATTTAAATTAATTTTAAAATTAAATTTTGTTCATAATTTTTAACTTAATTTTTTTAATTTGAAAAAAATAACTAATCTAATTTTGAATTTTTTTAAAAACATTTCTTAATTATATTTTAATTTTTTCTTTGATTATTTAGTTAAAAAAAATTGAGTTACTTGCGGTCATAGAATTTCTTTGTATCATATTTTTGTGCATCCACGATGAACTGAATCCCGTAATTCATGGCATAATTATTATTCATTAATATTACAAAGCATAATCCATCATTGAATCCGTCAGAACTGGAACGGTAGTCTCAGAGGACGAGATAATCTCACGCCGATTATCTTTCTACAAGCGTTCCACAAAACGATGCTCTCTAATGTGATCATTAAATTGATACTCTTTTAAAAAAAGTTCTATAGACATGAGAATATTCTTGTGACAAGTTGATTATCAGTTCAATTGTTTTGTCAAAGTGAATTTAAGTTTGTAAACAAGTAAAAATCAGTATGATCTAATCTTCTTATGACAAAATGAACATCAGATTCTGTTAAAAAAAAGTTAAAACGCTAAAAAGTTAAAACTTTTAATCTTGCGTTCTCATGAAAATATTTATGCAACAAATAATTACCCTAGGTTATGAGTGACATGATTGTCACTCATGAATTCTAAAATAATTAGTTGATCTGTATGTAATTATCACAAATATAATAAATTAAAATAGCAAATTAATAAAATTTTGAAATAAATTTTTGAACTAATTTCGAAGAAAAGATTTTTTTAATGTTTCACATTCTATAGTGACTTTCGGCAATTTTCGGTGACTTTCCTGTTAGAATTTTGGGTAAAATTGGGTAGAACTGCCGATTTGATTGATTTATAAAATTTATGAGTTTTTCAGTATGGGTTTTAGGCTGAGAAAATAAAATTGTGCAATTCGAACAAATAAACGTGGCAAACAAATGTTTTCGATCAAAGTCTGGCTTCGTGTCTCGAATACTTGAGCTTTCATCGGAATTCTTTGCATCAAAAGGAACGATAATTCATAGGTAAATACATTATTTCACGACCTTCGGCACTGGATTTGCGTTTTGTTGCAACGATGCAAATTTTCGCTCCGTCTTTCTCAGTTTAACAGTACCTTCCCCGCGAGCACACGAGCATTAGTTTCCGTTAGCCGTCGACGGTAATTCACCAGGTTGTCGACCTATAATCTTTTGTAGATGCGAATGCGCCTCTCGAATCATCAATTTTGTCTTACCGATAATTCGCTCCGAATCTCATCTTTTTCGTATGGGTGACGTCATTGCGCGCTCTTGTCATCACATATATAACAAGCGTGCAATCAATGAAGTTGCGTCATTAAAATAATTTGTGTCCTCAGATCCTTCGGTCCTCCGGCAAATCACCATATCAGAATTCAAACCGAATGGTATCTCCAATTTTGTCGTTCTTTTTTTTTTTTTTTCATTTTTGTATTTTCTGTCACAACATCTCTTCAGTTTTTATTTATTTCACCAACTAAACAATTAGTAATGAAGAATTATTCAGGTGACACCGAACTTGGTATGTTCCATTTCCCCATTTTTTTTTCATCGAAATTCGAATTGCAAAACTTTTGGTTACGTGGCGAAGAAAAAAAAATGATAAGTTTGAAAAGAGAGCACTGCAAATTTCTTATTGTTTTTGTAATAACAGGATATTTTAAATTCCGCGTATGTTTATGTAATTTTATATGTGAGTCGTATAATTGAGTTATTCTAATCTCCGCAGATTCAAGAAGAAAGGTATTAAAACGGTACACGAAAAAGTAATGCGGTTATGTGCGTATGCGTTTAAATTATATAAAATCGCGGATAAATTGTTTTGCTTGGGAACTATAAATTTTGTGCGTTTTATTTTTATGTCTCGCTGATGCGAAATTGAATTCTGATGCAAAATTCTTCTTTCTAAATTTTTCTGCTTGTTTCTGGCCGAGAAGAAAGTAAGATTTCCATACGTAGAAATGTTGCAGTCTTTTAGTGAAATATGAAATAAAAAATATATTGCTTTTGGGTGTGATGGGAAAAAATTTCATCAATAAATATGATCTCAGATTTAGTGGCTTCTTCATTGTGCAAGAATTATTTGAATATGAATTTTATCTTTAACGGCCAATGAAATTGCATTAATTTTTTTTAATTATATATTATCATCACCTTATAAGTTCATACAGTGATGAATATTTGATGATTATTTCACAATGGTAGAATGTTTTCAAATTTAATGAAAATAATATTATAAATACTGGTCTAATCTTATTATTAAAGACACGTTTTTACTTTAAGCATTCCGAATTTTTCAGCCAAAATCATCAGGTTAAAATTATCTTCAAATTACAGCCAATCAAATTTTTATAACCTTATGAAATACTAAATATTGTTTTCAATCGTTTGAAAACAATATTCCATGAATGTGAATTTAGCTTCACATAACAGCTAATCAAATATCCCCAACCCTAAATAACTACCAATCGGAGAGGATTCAAATCAACTCTCTTTCATAAATGTCGAAAAAAGAAAAAGTAAACTTTGAATCTTGTTAAGGGCTACTGCAGGACTTTAGAAAAACTGTTCTCATGAAGATTTTAATTAAAACAATAAAATAAAAATTAAAATGCGAACGAATTAAACGTTAAGCAACGTTAATCGGTGATAAAATAAATGACCAGTTTAGTGTATCACGTAACTCGAACGTTTTTCAAAGTTTGAAAGTCAATCAAAAAGGTCGTTATTCATCGTGTTGCGAAAAGTGAGGCGATTTAATAACGCAATAAAAATGCAGGCCTATTGATTTAGGCTGATTTAATAAAGTGGGCCCTTTCGGCGCGGTGCATCTTGCACAATAGCCTCTGAACGCGCGCGGAACATTTTTACGCAGTGTTACAAAATACGAGAGCCATTATTCAGAAAGTAAGCAGGTTCGCTACTGAGTTGCCGCGCGCTTGCCTACTTAGCCGCGGCCGCGTGCGTTCACACTCGCGTACGCAAACATTTTTGAGATCACTTTCACTCTCGGCATTCACGGTGATGCTGGAAGAAGGTTGCTCCGACGTAATTCTGATCATTTCGACGACCGGCAACCGGTCGTGCGCCACCTGCTACACTCTCTTTGTCACCTGCGATATTTCGTTTGCTTTAGTACGATATTACGATTATATACTTTCATATATCAAATCTTTTCATTCCAAATTTTATTCAAAAATATCTCAAAATTATCCCGTCAATCATTCCATCGCATTCAAATTTTCCCGTCAAATTCATAAGAATGAAGTTGGCTTCAGATGCTGACCAATCATTTCCCCGCCAATTCCACCAGTGTGAAGTTGGCTTCGAACGCTGGCCTATCCGACGTCTCAAAATTGTCCGATCCACCAATCAAAAATGGAAATGATGCAGAATTGAAATCTAGTACAATTTTCTTTTTTACATTCATTTATGATTTTATCATTAGAAACGGAATTTGTTTCCTATTAAGTTGAACACGGGCTTGTAATGAGAAGAATCATCCCGTGCAGTGGGATAAAACAAAACTGCAACGCAATTCGTATTCCTTATCTAGTTTCGAAAACAGTTACATTGGCAATTCGAAGATATGAGTGTTTATAAATAATTTCCGTCGCCGTTATGGGGGTTACGAACTTTTGATCCGCGGAACGTAAATAAATAAATGCGCGTGCACATGAGCAGGCATGTGCTCGCCGAACAGTCATTTCGCTGCCTACTTTGCGGCCGGAGGAGGGTCTAATCGTTTTACAAAACAGGATATACCACGTTCACAGTTTTCCTTTTTCCCACACCTGTAGCGCATGAGCTATCCTGAGAAGTCTCCGTTACCTACTGACTGACATTCGCTGTACATCTGACGCATCCCAAGCATACCGGCTAAATAACAGAACAATAACCTGTCAATCACAGAAAGAAATAATCAACATTACATAACCCGGCAATAATTCCCACAATAATTCTTCCAAACATCTCACTCCACCCCCCCCCCCCCTCCAAGTATAACCTCAAATTAGGCACGATTTTTTGCAAATTGTTCCATCGAATTATTCTCAACGGAACAATTTTTATTTCAACCTTCAAGTTAACCTTAAGTCGAAAATAATTTTGTTTCGAATTTTCCAATCGAGTTTTTAGGTTAGGGTTTTTTCGGAGGATAACTTGATTGAAACCACGCGGAAATTGTCTTGGAGTGATGAGATGGATGGGACGCGAAAGTACAAATAAGTGCCGTTAGTGATGTCCTCAATCGGCTGACTTGCAAATATGAGTTACATTAGTTCACAATAAGACTCGTCTAGCTTATATCAAAACTACTCTCTACAGCGCCTAAGGCTGCAGAAAATGAAGTTGAGTGATATGTTCCACTGAGTGACGCGACGACCTGCTGCTCATCAGAACCGAACGATAGTTTCTTAAGCAACCTACATGCGTTACTGACAACCAGCATGACATTCGTTGAAACGCAACTCGTTCCCGACACCTTGTCACATCACACTTATAATTTTATTTAAAAATTAGGTTCTTTTCGATTCATTGATAGCTGATGTTTCGAAGATTATAATAAAACAGTCGAAAATTAAAATGTCGCCTCATATTTTGAACTGTAACGAAAAGTCGTTTGTTTGTAGAAAATTAGGTTGGCAACACTGACGGTGTGAAGTTGGGAAACCCGTTCTGATTGGTCTTTTTGATGACGTCACTAGCATTTCTGGCTATCTTCATAGTACTCAGAAACAGTTTCTTAGAATAAATTTTGGTACACTTTAAGACGTTTTCTGCTAAATTATTATTGATTAGAAAAGCAACCACATCACTGCAAAAAATAATGTTTTATATGAAACGTTTTTGTAGTCACTTTTTGAACATTACAAAATGTTCACAATACTAATGAAATAGGAAAACATTTTGACATGTTTAAAAAGTGACTACAAAAACGTTTCATTTAAAACATTATTTTTGCTGTGATGTTATTTAAAATAATAAGAGAAGTACCATAAAGACGTTCAAGATGATTAGGTCTTGCTGGCAGGAGATGCTGGTTGCTGAGATTTAGACAGTTAGTTGTGATACATACCATGCGATGCATCGTTTTTACACCAAATAACTTTCAATGAGTGGCATGCACACAATTACCACCATCTGCGACTGATAACCTTCAACCGCATCAACCATATTCATCTCTGCGATTATAATTTTTTCATTTAGAAATAACTTGGAGATAACTGATGTACGCTCAATCAGAAACAAATGTTGCAAATAATTACTTCGAATGCTTAATTGACAATTATTATATGTACAGATTAGATTACTCAGATTAAACAACCAAAACAAACAAAAATATTTCTGAATTTCATTTTAGGTTAAGGTTTAAGGTTTTTTTTCATTATTTTAATTTTCTCTTTTTCCACGTTCATTAAAATATGTTCAGAACAATTTCAAATTACTTTAAGTGAAATTTATAATTTTGTTTTCATCATAAGTATTTATGTTTGAACCTAATTAGTTAAATATGGTTTCATCAACAACGATTAAAAGTTCTCTCGCAGAGTACATAAATGGTTACGATTTGAACTGCCTTGAATTGCAGTTTGACTGAATCTTATAAATAATTGATGTTTTCTATGACCAACATTTTGTACCTAGACCTTGTCATGAGTTTTTTAACCGGTCATTAACCTACTTTGCTTTTCAATGAAAAAATAATTCGAATTTTTAAATAATCCAAAAAGTAATTGCAAAAATATAAATTCTATGAAAATATATACATATAATATATTAGCATTGTATATTGTTGTACAAGTGCGGAAAATTGGTGATTCCGCAGTCACCAATTTTCTGCACGAATATACCATGCTATTTTTCATAACAAGTGCATGTGAAACTGCCAGTATTCCGCACTGACATCGACACAAAAAACTGGCAGTTTCACAGCACGTCTTATTCTTATAAAAAAATTATGTTAGGTGTAAAAAATTTTCGATTTTGAATCCCGTGAAATTTATTGGAATGTGGATGCGCGCGCATCAGCTACTAATTTCAGGACCTTTTAAGGTGATGTGTAAGGTCTGCTGCCACGGAGTTAGGGACTTTGTTTATAACAATTATAATAACTGTTGTTTTTTAAAATACTGAGAAGAGCGCGAT
>JAPYZS010001383.1:0-16124 GCA_030522925.1 Trissolcus japonicus | reverse complement strand
TTGTTTGCGCAAGTCATTGGGTACTTTGATCAATATTAATGGACTTAAAATTCGAGCGCCACTTTGATCGAAAATGTGTTCAGAATATGTTCTATCTCTCTCACTTGTTAATCATTTATTATTTCGAACTCGGTACTGTTCAACTTTGTACAATCGGCTGTGACAGTTTGTTTGAAAACTGTTATTTGAGATATTGCAACGGACGGACACTCTTTTTTCGGGAGATCAAAAATGATGAATTACAAACGTTGAACTGTTATATTAATGACTGATTAAAAAATCACGAACGCAAAGCAAATTAAATCTGAGGAAAAAAAGAGCCGATAAATTTATTTTGCAAACCCCAGAGGTTTCGGCCAAGCAACACCTTTTTAGTGATTGCATGCTTACACGTGAAATAGTGTGGAAATTATAGGCCGCGGCTACATAATTCAGCTGAAAACAAAAAACGCCTCGTTTTATTTCTGCTCTTAGATCCAGATCCGCGATAAGATCGCACAAATTTTACGCGAACTTCACACGTTTCTCCCCCTTGTTTTCAGACATCTCAATCAGCCGGCCAATTTTTGGTAAGAAATTTTATAAGATTGATTAATGGGCGACCTACGAGCCGAAACTTTTAATCATGCAAAACGAACTTTGGCGGAAGTTAAGGGGATCGCAATGATCGAATTGTGTTATCGATGCGTGTTACACTTGACAAGTTCGCGAGATTATCGCACAGATCGCTTTTTGCGGATTGACTCGTGAGTTTGACTTATCGTTGAAATTAATAAATTTCAGCCGCCGGGCGCTAGACTGTGAATGATTGATGTTTTTCTTCTGGTTCGCGAGAATCTACATTTCAATTTATTCACTTTGAATTTATAAAAACGTTACTTAAAAAAAAATTTTTTTTCCCACCGATTTTCACAAAGATTTTAAAATCCCAACTCTCAAATCCTTTCAAATCGACATTCCAAATAATGTTTGAATCGATTTTTAAATCAATCTTCAAACCGATTTTCAGCCGATTTTTTACCGATTTTTCTGCCGATTTTGACAGATTTTTAATTAATTATTAATTATTAGTCAAACAATTCAAAATGTCAAACTCTTAGTAAAAAAAGAACATTCAAAATGAGTATATATTTCTTCTTTAAACAAATTTGTATGACAGCGTCAAAAAAAAAAGGTTGAGAATGCTCTAGGACAGTAAATATTATATTATGTCATGCGTATTCTCGCCGCAGTACGGCAAGTAATTGTATGAAGAATGTGAGCGATGCCTCTCTCTGCGTCCTGTCATAATAACATCTTATAAAAGCTTCTTTGATTTTTGCGTGTTTCTTGTAACAGAAACGAATTGAATGGGCTCGCATATTGTGCAGTTGAATTCGTCGATAAATTTCCTATCTCGAAATGAGCATTCAATTTCGAAAGGTTAAAGTGCTTTCAATACAAGAATAACTGTTTCATTGTTATGGTTATAAATTTTTTTTTTCCTCGCTATCGGTCGCGATCGAATTGAACATATTTATTTCCATCCTCCATTTACGACATCTTATCATTACATCTTGTAGATTTTATTTTTAACATTTTGCGAACAAAACTCGGTCAGGAAAATTGCTAACTAACAACTGTTCACAACATAAAAAAGATCTTTGTTTCAAATTCACAAATAGAACTTGAAATTTCGGGTAGAATTTATTCACTGCCATTTTACAGGTTTGAGCAATTCGATTGTACAGCCGACAAATATTAAGACTTTCTTTTTAGGGGTTCGATACAAAATTATCCACGCCGCTGAATGGATTATAATTTAGAAGTGACATGTGGACCAAAGCTCAAACAAGGGTCACATATGGTGTGCAGTAGGTCAATCTCTACCTGGATAATGTCTGATATTAAGTATAATAAATACTTCGATCTGAAAGAGAGGCCGTTGAACTTAAGGGAAAAAGTACCCCGGCATTTTTTGTTCAAATTGGATGTTATTTTAAAATAAACAGCGCAAGGGAAGAAACACGACTCCCCTTTTTTTCAGCCTTCGGTCTCCACACTGTGTGAACTGTTTATCTCCCGATCTCATGTCTTATGAGAAATTTTGTGTTTGAAGAGAAAATATTATCCGGCGAAAAGCAAATAGACAATTTTAAAAATTGTTTTGGATTTGCATACGAATGGAGGCGCAATTTTAATACTCCAGTTGAAATTGAAATTGATTGCGAAAAACTTGCGGAAGGACAAAAAAAAACATGTTAACGCGAAATTGACGAGGTTCGAAAATTTCAATATTTGCAAAGCTATGCAATAATTTCGAATATTAACTTCCCTTTAAGCGTATCTGTTTGGATTAAACTCACCCCGGTTTTACCTTTGTGATTCATCAAACAAAGATCGATACCGAAACTTTGATAGTCAAAGCTAAGTTTTCAAAGGCTCGTTAAAATTGTTTTTCTCAATTTTGTTCGCAATTGTTCGAAACTTTTTTTGTTCGATCAAACTAGCCACACACTTTTTATTTTTGACGTTTCTTGTTGTAAATGAAATATTGATTGAAACTTTGCACTAACCGTTACATTTAAGACGAACAAATGTTTCTAAACCAGCACACAACTTTAAATGGAAAACGTTGTCGAAAATTTAAAAAAAAAAAAAAAAAATTATCTAGTCCAAAAGAGAGGTTTATCAGAAAATTGAGTCGTAAATTTTTATATACATTTTCCCTCTCAATTTTCCGCTTGATATTTTTCGAAGCGGAAAAATGTTTACTCGAAAAAAAAAAAAAAAAAAAAAAGAGCGAGTGTATTTTTTTTCTGTCAGCAAAAAAATTGTTCAAACTCTGAGCAAACAATTTGGCAATGCCGCGCTTATGTTAATACAATGCAAAAGTTGTGCCAGAAGTTGTGCCAATCCCGTCTTTTCATTTGCGTTGCGAAGTGTGCAATTGACACGAAAATTGGCGGCTGGGGATGCGTGTCGCGAAGGGATGTTCATTCTCAGGCACAAGTTTTGTACGTGTACATACGTACACGTTTATATAAACATCCAAGCACATATTCTTCTCTCCCACTTTTGCGGCTATCATTACTGTTGCGGCGGTCTTGGAGTACGCATGGTCTCGTGGCTCGCTCCGTCGCGTAGTCATCATTCGTGATCAGGAGCGCGAGCGTTGACTTCCGCCGTTCGGTTGCCAGTTTCCCAAATCAGTCCTCCAGTCCGGGGCATCGCGTGCGCTACGTATGCCCCGCGCGAACACCTGCCGAACAGTGCCATTTCGCCGGTGCCACGTGTTTTTGCCACAAAAGACACCTTCCACGGTTTTCTTTTCGTTCTGCATTCATGCATTTTTAGATTCGTTACCAAAATTTACCCCTCAATTTGCAGTTTAGTGCTCATTTTCATCCTCTAAGTATTTTTCATTTTTTTTTTTGCTTGGACAAAGGTACTTCTTTCATAATTTTTGTTTATTTGTTTACGTCTTATGATTTTTGTTTGTTTATTTCTCGTTTAACAATTTCTATTAGTTTGTTTTTTTTGCAATTGAAAATTGCTGTTTCCTTTTATTTGGCATCAGCTCGAAATAAAAAAATGTTTAGTTTAATTATTTTAATTAAAGAAAAAAAAGAAGAATTATTACTAAAAAAAGAAAAATAGAAATTTAATTTGAAATTCACAAAGATCAATAAGATTTTTTTTTAGACTTAGTGTTTTAAATTCAATTATATTTTTTTTATGTAAATTGTTGTTAACTTTTGCAAGTACAAGTGTTTGAGTTTCAAATGAAAGTTTGCAGCAAATGACTTTGAAAATCTTTAATAGCATTTTAATAAAACTTTATCATTTAGCAGAGAACCCAGTTACGGAAAAGAACGTTTCCAATTGCAGTCAAATTATTTCGTTTCAAATTTGTAAAAGCTTAAACGTTTTCACTTTTGATCCAAATTTCGATTTATTTTATGTCAGATCTGATTTGTTTTTTTGTGTCGGTCCTTTTATGATACCCCATTGTTTGACAAATCAATCACGTTTTTACTGTCAGATGTCAACATTTCCTCGAAAATTATTGAACAATTTTTTTCACACCGCATTTTTCACTTTGCTGGTTGTATAAAAATAGTTCACATTTTAAGACAATTAAAAAAAAATTCAACCGTAGTAAAAAAAAAAAAAAAAAAAAAACGAAATGTAACAAAGGAATATATTTATCAAAAACGGTTTTTTCTTTGTCCCAACTCAACACAATTCCCTTTTTCGAATTTCCCGATAAAATGTGCAACGCATGTTAAACACTGAAATGCCATTTGCTATCAAAAAGTCGCCCCAATTTTAAACATTTTAGAATTGCATGTAAATCTAATAACCGCTCAGATAATAAGTTTATTTTGTAACTCTCGCACTTGGACTGTGAAGCGGTTCGTAAGAACGAGGAAGTGGCCGTGAATTTGATAGATTGTTTTGTCCATCAGGAGTGGTGCAGATTTTGAATAATTCGCACTGAGCTGTCTGTCACGATACTATACGCTCCTTCATCATCGAGTGTTTGTTTTTTCTCTCACAGTGCGACCAGTTTCATTTTTTCGGTCGACGATGAAACAGAACCTGACATGAAACATCGGTTGCGTTGTTTGATGAACAGTCACGAAATTTTTCATGAGGAATTTTCTTCATTTTTCGGTGAGTTCACTATATCCATTCCGGTAAATTTAATTAAAGGGACGTATTTTTTCTTCTATCCTTTTTCTTTCTTTTTAATTATATTTTTGCACTTTGTGATACATTTTAACAAATGAGAAAAAATGTATTTTATTTCTTACTTTATTTCATAAGTTTTGCAGGATAAGTGAAACTTTTCCAAAAGAAATTGTTCAGACGATGAATCAAGTTGAAAAAGCTTCCATTTGAAAAATTAAACATAAGACTGTGAAAAAAGTTAGCACTTTTTTTTTGAATAAAAAAAATCACTTTTTGAAGTTAGATGTGATTGTAGAATAATTGAAGACGTTTGTGTGTGTTTGCAGAATGAACGTCGAAGAAAACGAATTCTTTCATGGATTACTCAAGAGACAGTCGCTCCTCGTTGAGTCGTCCTCGCGAGACGTCACGATGGATATTACTGAAAACCCGGAAGAAACTTGGATTCCCTTATTCGCGGCTGAATCTCGGGTGAGTAAATTTTTTATCAACGTTTTGCTTCTATTTTTCAACCATTTATATTCATTTTTAACGGATTTTTTAAACTTGATTACTTTTTATCTTACGAAATGTTTAATTAATAAATGGACCAGCGAAAAAAGAAGCGAAGGGGAAAAGTCTGATGATGAAAACTCGGCAACAAATTGGATTTCAATTTTTTTTTTGTTTTCATCGGAGTTCACGATGCAAAAATTAATTAAGAGCTAACGCATAATTGAATGTACAAGTTAACACGCGTCGATGTTGATGTTTAAAAGCGTATCAAAATAATTGTACAGTGACACGGGATATAATTTATGCTGCCGAGTCTGAAAGCACGCGTCTAATACCGTGTTTTAGCTCGATAAGTCTAATACGGTGTATTGGGTTACTTTGCATCACGTGCGTGGATTAATTTACGTATCGAATAAAAAATGCCACTCGAACACTGCGATCAACTTACATCGCCAAAGTTCAGACGCTGAATTCAATACTGTATAATTAACAATATTTCATCAACTTGGAATCATACTCTAATTGATTATTATCGTAACAAGTTTTTTGATATAAGAATTGGTTCACATTATTGTTATACGATGAGACGTGACAGCTTTTACGATATTTTGAAACAAGTTTCGAACAATAATTTGAAGCAAGACATACAAATGTGACATGGTGACCTACATCAATCTCGCATGTAAAAATATCACACATCGCAATATCAATATACACACAAAAAAATATGTGTAACATATATTTTTTCAATATTTTTTATTTTTACACTTTTTTCAACAAAATCGGATTTTTCAATTTGATTTTTAAATTCTGTTTTACAATTTGACACTTTTCATCATTTGTTGTTGCTAATTAAATTACTTGTTAAATGAATTATTTAAATTTCTATATTTTCGCTTTAGAAAATATTTCAAACCATTTTGTAATTAATTTACAAGATTTAATTTGCTTTCATCCATCAAACTGAAAGTATAAACCAACAGTTTTATTTCAGATACTCGTTTCCATTCTATTTGTGAGATAGAATGAAAAAATATACCCAGCATAAAAATAACTGTTTCAGTAAAATTTTAACGCCAGTTTTCATAATAAAAACAATGTAATCATCAAATTGAATGTACATGGCTGGAGATCTTTTTGTAATCCCTAATAACGCCGCTTTTGAGAGCAGAAACGATCTACCAAGAGGGTGTTTTATCTTGATAAATTGAATGCTAAAACGAATGCGAATCTTATATTATTTAATTTAATTTAATTTAATTTAAATAGTAGAGTACAAAATACTGTTTTTCATTTCAATTTATTTATCAAATTAATTAATTCAACAATCATGTAAAGTGATGCTCAAATCTTAGATAAACTCCGTATCAATAATTTACAAGATAAGGAGCATTCGCAAATCGCGATATGTTTTTTCTCATAACCGGTTAAAAATAACATCGATGTGAAAATTGATTTTCTTTGCGTCTCTAAATAGGTAGTTTGATTTTTTTCTGTTTCGAAAAATTACATCATCATTAATTGTTATTGGATCTTATTTCAATTTCAATTTGAAATCATTTACGAAAGTGGAAAATTCTCTTATGATTAGTTGTAACAGTGTACGTGCAGGTCAAGCATAAGTGCACAAAAATTGATAAATAAGTGATTTCAATTAAGATTAGAGGGAGAAAAAATTGTGTAAGATGAAACTGCTCGCGACCTTTCGAAATTCAGAATGAAACAAACGATTTGCGAATTCTCACGAAAACTGAAAAAGGGTTGAAGGAGACTGTGCAATCAATGGATTAGCGAGCGGTTTGCGTGCCAAAGTAATTTGCACCAGAAAAAAAATCTTGGCTTCATAATTATCATCCTACCTTTTTTGTTTTTATTTTGCTGTTAGTTCTTTTTACAATCACACGAAAAATGAAACGACAATTAAAATTTGTAACAAAAGCGCCGTCTATTTTATAACAATTGTTTTGGTACTTTTTTGTTATTATTTTACAAGTATTTCATAATCGAGCTGAAATAATACTGCGTCATGGAAAAGTAAATTTAAAGTGTTTTATTGCACAAAAGTTTCTAACGGTAAGTTGAGCAGACGCTTCTCTGTTCTGTTTCGTTTTCGTGCGAATAAATTCGGTTTGATGTGCTGAAAAATAAAATTAATGCCAGTTGTTCGCGCTGCGGGAATGAATCTCCTGAATTTGCATTAATCCACGAGGCATATGAGAGACGCGCAGAGTGCAAAGTTTCGAAAAGTTTAGTCGTGGTAACGCCGGCGCGGCGAATAATTTTCGAAGTGAAATATGTAAGTTGTGTGTGCACATTTTTATTTTCACTTTAAAATACACATTGTCATTCGTTATCCCGCTTTAAATTATCCCTAGTAACTGCAACAGTGTCAATTAAACAGAAAAAAATATACCCAATCATTGTCAACCTATTATTTTTATTATTTTTTTTTTTTGTTTGAAACGCGAATTTGCCATCCGTTTCATACAAATTAATCTCTCTCATCCTTTCGAGAAAATTTTTTCGTTAACATTTTTAACATTTTTTTCTACCCTTTTTCCCTTACTATTTTTCATTTATTTGGTAAGAATGCAAATTTAAAAATGTTTAAATTCTGAAAAAAAAACTTAGAATTTTCTTTTTCGAAAAAAAAAAACGGATTTAAAATGTTTACTTTCAATCCGTTGCATCCTCTTCGTCGAAACGTTTAATTTTGTGCAAATCCTGATTTTATAATTCCATGAATGCACATTTTTTAATTCTAAAAATGTTCGAAAAGAAAATTCTTAAAATTATTGATGACAAAAAATACACGGTTTCGAAATGTTTACTTTCTATGACTGACGTTTGAATGCAACTGATATCTAAAGTGCGTTCGAGTATGGATCTGTGTGTATATTAATCAATAAATCAAGAAATTGTCTCCGTGTCACAAGATTGACACATCATTGCTGGCAAATTGAATATTTCCATCAGTTTGGTCAGCTGCGTAGTCGCGATCGGTCGATCGCGATGGGTCAAGCGCGTTAATTCACTGCAATGCGCGATGCTTGTTTTGCAGGCGATGCGTGTGGCACGGAGGCAATAACCACCTCGCGACTCCTGGCCCCTTCCATCTCTTGGCGCCGGGGCTTCGCTACACCAAGGCGTCTTTTATTCCAAACTCTCCTAATAAACAAAAGAAAGTGAAACAGAAGAATTATGTAGTATAACGACAAAAAATTTCTCTTTCAATTTGTCAAATTGTTCAAATAAATCAATATTTTTTCATTAATCTATAGTGAAAAGGTCAAGAATTTTTCTGACGAACAGGTAAAACAAGTCCGGAATGAATAATCCCATTTTCTCAGCTGACCTCTCGTTTACAATCGCGAGGCTTTTAATTGTTATTACCTTGCCTTTCAAAAAAGCTCTGCTCGGCGATTTTTTTCCCTCATTTATGATCATCGGGGTCAAGTTTTTTCTTTTTGTTTACAATGTTACACACAAGTTTACAACTCGTAATTGAATAATTAGGGAAAACAGGAAAAATACGGCGTGAAATTTTTTTTTTTCTGAAAATCTTCATGCTAATTTCAAAGAATTATTTTTTTAAGAGTCCAGTTGTAATTCGTTCAGCTTTGTTTAGTCACTTGATTTTAATACAGATGACTAATTCTGATGTAAGAATAAACACGCATCAATCTATCAGAGTGACGATGGTGACCCCCGGCGACTAATATAGCCCAGAAAATGAAAAAAAAAAGAAAAAGAATGGAAATGGAAATCTCATGCCCGGCTTGAGGTACACGCGATTCCGCACTATTTGCATCGTTAATCACAACTCGAGTGATATAGTCAGAGGTGTTAGAAAATTAGTCTTGACTAATGCTCCCGGAAGTGGTCACTTTTGCTGAGCCAATGCCCGATGGTAGTCAAACAACTACTGCCGGATGCGTCAAATTTGGCCTTCGAGCTACGCGATGGACTTCGCGTGACCAAGATTACCACCTTAGGTCGCGCGATTACTTCTCGACAGATTGATCTATCAGCTGAAAATTTTATTCTTTTGGTGAATCTCACTTTTCTTTCACTCATATTTCTTTTTTCATTTTTTTTATCAGTCCGTTTTTTCTGGTAATTTGGACTTTTTTACCATTCAGATTGGAAGCAAGGCTCCAATGGTTCAGATATAAGCTATAGGTGTATTACGAAGTATCAAACTTCAAAAATAAAACAAATCTTTATTATTGTCGAATTGATTAAATTTTAAAGATTAATTCACAAGCTTAGAATCTGTCCATGGGCAATTTCTTCATCTGTCCTTGATGGCAGGCCACTGACCACAGTCAAGAATTCGTTCATCAAGCTGATGAACAAGCTGCCTAATTGGAGTTGAATATTTTCAAACTTATTTCGCAACTTTTTTGCGACTCTTTCTTCTGCGCGCTTTACTACCTTTTTTATGATCACAACACACCATAAAAATATGTTAAAGTAATAAACGTAATTTATTATTCAGCTGATAAAGTAGTTACACGTTTATGGCTTTTGTTTATTCTCTCACGAGAGAAAAAAATGAATTGCTCTTCGCTATCTCCTTCAGATGATTATGATTCTCTTTATTTTTCAATGACTTGCCAGCCAAAATTAGGTCGGTAATAGCGATAAAAAAAAATTGTAACTCCCGCGATGAGCGACGGGTGAATTAAAATTTCAATATTAATTAAAAGTTTACGTCGACAGAAATTGTTCATCGACGACGATAAAAAAAAAAAGTTTCCGCAAATTGGTTTTGTCGTGCTTTTGAAAAAACGCGCGGTACACTTTTTACAATTTTTTTTTGTTTCGTTCGCATAGAATTTATTGAATCATATTTCTTCGTTTGAAGCCCGAGATCAACGTGTTCCGCATATAGTTGCAATACAATCGCCGTGGCGGTACAAATTGAAATGAATAAGTAATTATATACTAATTTGCTTCGAAATAGCATAAGTAGCGTTGAAAAATGCATTCAAACTTTTAATTAGCCGATGGGATTAAATATGAAAGTTTTCTCTGTTCGGGGAAACTTTTTGAATTGTGAAATAACGAAAACGCTCGACCGCGAGGCATCCAAATAAATTAACCAAAATGTTGTAGCATTACGCGGATTATACTTAGCGAAACATGTCATTTTCGTTTCTCGTGCAAAAGCAAATTTCGTCGCGTATCTTGTTTTGTACATTTCTGCCTTTTTTTTTATTCCTCCGTTATAATTGACACAAATCTCCATGACGAATAGAAGAGCGACTTCATAAAAAATAATAATCAGAGGCATCTGCCAATTAACTTGATTGAATTTAAATCCAGCCTCATAATTATATTCAAAACAATAACAAGATATTACATATCATTTAATTGCAACCGAATCACAATTATTTATTCCGGGGCGAATATATAAATCATCGCAATTATATGAAACGTCCGATAAGCAACATTTTTTTTCTTCGTCGTTTTTATCTGAATTGTATGCGTACTACTATGTGGCGCGCGCGCAAAAGGCAGTAATTTCACGTTTGTCAATAAAAGCCAATGACTGATATCGCCACATTTCATACAGTTCAGCCGAAATTGCAGTTTGTGCTGAGTTTTACAAACTGCTGAAAAATCAATCAACATTCTTCCTTTTGTTGAAATAATTGCAAAAACATTTTCGGCAAATCTATTTCTCTAGTTTTCGACAAAGAAAATTTTTCCATACGCCATTGCTTGTTTTGTTTGTTTGTTTTTTTTTTCTTCATTTTTATCATTGAATAAACTGTTATTAGAACAAATTGATATCTTTTTAAATTTTCAATTAAATCCCTCATAAATGTCCATCTTTATAACGAAAGACAAAACCGCAATTGGGGAACCAAATTTTACGACCGCGGACGGGCAGACAAAAAATTCACTCGGGGCAGTAAAAGAAAACTGAAATTTAAAGAATCTGGTGATGATATGATTTTCCACAAATTTGTGAAAAAAAAAATTCCATGAAATATTTAGACGACAATTTAAACAAATTGCAGAGACTATTTTTTCAGTTTCGCAAGGTCTAGTAGGAAATGATATTTGTTTGCGCCGTGAGAGAAGACCTTTTGTAATAACAAGAGTGCGTATTATGAGATGTCAACATGTTATTAACGCACACCGTTTTGAAATCCCGGGAGCGTAAACTGATTAACATATATGAGTACACGCGTGGTATCTCAATGGGACTCCGTATCCTATTATTTGTATAAGACATATGAGGTGTCGAGGATGGAATTAATAAACTCAAAGGTGGAATAAACCGAAAAAATGTTTTTATTAGATATTTTACACATTTTTGTTAAAAGAAAACTTGAACAATTAGGGGAAGATGAGGTGATTGTGACAGGTGGGTAAATGTGACAATATCGAAGATACAATTTCAATTTTATTTTTAAATAGATTTATATAGATTTAATAATAAAAAACTTTAAATTTAATTTTACCTAAAAAA
The DNA here is from genome assembly GCA_030522925.1 of Trissolcus japonicus. NCBI lineage: Eukaryota > Metazoa > Arthropoda > Insecta > Hymenoptera > Scelionidae > Trissolcus > Trissolcus japonicus. The sequence goes on along the minus strand of JAPYZS010001383.1, from coordinate 4,465 downwards.
GCATTTAATTTTTCAAAATAACAATGTCACATTTACCTAAGGTGTTACAATTACCCCAACTGTCTCGAAAAAAAAAACATTTATAATGAAAGAGAAATCTTTGTAAAAAGAAAAAGTCTGAGCAAAAAAAATGTCAATTTGTAATTTAAATTTTTATTTTTATTAACGTAAAAATGATCAAGATAATTTTATTGAGAAGATAATTTTTGTTTTCAAACTAAAAGGTATTTTGATGCAAGGTACATATTAATGGTGTATTATCGGTTCAGCAAAAGTTACCATTTACGTGACGTGGCGTATTATGAGAGAGTGCAACTTGTAAAGCCGACGGGACAGATAAGGCCGCCGCGACTTCTTATACTACGACTATCTTGCTCTCGAATTTTTCGCCATGCGTGCGAAGATATGGCCACGCAAGCGACGCTCCGTCGTGATCTACGCGATGGAAAAAGTGCGCCCGCTTTAACCTTATATTATCATCACTAATACCATTCTACTATCATCGGCAAATAACCTGCCAGCTGGAAACCACACGAATTATCGCAGATTCGAAATTATTTTCACAATTTCCTCTCTCTCTCTCTCTCTCTTTCTTTACCCGATCAGATATAAAAAAGAGGTTCAAAAAGTCGCCGTCCCCGTTTTATTTTTCAGTGAGCACGAGATAACATTTTTGCATCCCATTCGAACGTATAATTATTCGTATCGAGGAAACCTCCCCTCTGCGATATATTCCGGAGGCATCTCTGACTGACGTTTAAATTTTGAGTGATTTACTCGCCCGACAAACAATCTTCTACAATTTGTGTAATCATCCGTTCTGCTAACCGAGCTATTAATATTTTTTTTCACAACCGGGAAACATATTTTCACAACTTTATCTTATTGAAAAAAACAAACAAACAAACAAAAATTATCAAGGATTTTTGATGAAAAAAAAAAAAAATAAAATATTCATTTGTCCAGAGATTTTAATTAATCTCGTGTCAATGTTGAAATGGATTGTTGGAGCATGGAACAAAAAGCAAATCTAGAACAAAAATAATTTGACGTAGATAAAAATCGAAGTGGGTGGTAATAAAGTATCAAAATTCGATGACGAAATGAAAAACCTGGAGGAGATGGGCGCTGATTTATGAATAATTGAACAAGTTAGACGTTTTATGGCGTCAAATCAATTCGTCGAAAATTCAACAAGCGCCCCGAGCGCGATGCTCGAAAAAGAAATTTTTTTTTCAGTAGACGGTGTAATTGAAAGTATTTGAAGATTTTTACAATTTCTTTCACGCAGGATGATAAGCAAAGATGAAAATTAACGAAAAGAAAACGTGTCTTAAATTAAGACATTTGTCTTAATTTAATTCAGACACTTTATTTCAATTGAAAGATATTTGTTTTCAAAGTAAGACACTTTTTGGTGTTTTTAATTGTGTACAGAGTGATTAAAATAAGTTTGATGGACATTTCCTTTTTTGGGTTTCAGTTTATATTTTCATTCAGTATCGCACGCACCGTTGATCCTCGGCCCTATTAAACTGTCAATTCACGACCGCCAGAAAACAATACGCCTAATAATCTCGGACGAACCCACATCGTGACTTCATAAAGAAATCAACGAGCAGATTGCGAGCAGCACAACCGATCAGATTCGATTTTTTTTATTAGTCCATTAAATTTCATTGACCAAAACGTTAAAGTCAACGTACGACTCATTTCATTTGACCGAAAAAGAAGTTAACACGATGTAAAATTAAAAGGCTATTAAATTATTTGATCGTCGTGTTAAGAAGCGCCTCGGGTTGTCGTCTTCTTTCTTTTTTTTCATTTTTTTTTCTTTCGACTTGATATGAACCAGTTTGATGAAAAGAGAACGAGACGAGAGACAAGTGTTGCGTTGTTAATAAGAGCAAACAATTCGCGATAGGATTCCATATGGCGTGATTATGCGTGAAACTGAATAAAGTCCGGATAAAATCCTGATCGGACGACGCGGTAGGTATATAACTATGGTACTTATTCGAAACGGCGTATTAATTACACAGACGAAGGACCGCACAAATTATCAGTTTGACCTGTTTTCCATCATTTTTTTATCGACCAGTTCCAAATACTTTTAGTACAATTTTGTTTTTCATAGTTTTGCAATTTATTTTCATCTTAGTTTTTTTTTTTATTCCATTTGTTTAAATTAAAATTTATTAATTTTTAAAATGTATTTAACATTAACCGACAACAATTTTCACATAGAACTGTACGACTAGCAAGCATGGCGAATGTAAATGTTATCCGGCGAATCACTTTTTGGATGAGTTCAGTTGAGATTTACATATTGCACGAAACCGGGCAGGTAATAATTATACTTTCCTATACATTAATTAACATCAAACAGTCTGCGCGGAAAGGTATTTACATGCTCGCGAGCGGCTCCTAATTTCAACTGCAGTGCCGTAATAATTTACGGTCGAAAATGATTTATGCGTAATCGTGCACAGGTACCCAGAGCATTTCTAAGTGTTTCGCACTCGCGTATGCTGATTCTACGTACAACTGCGCTGTAAATCTCTTTATTTTCTCGCACTGTTTTATATGTATTTCTTTACCGTATTGTACATCTGCGTGGCATCACGTTCACCACAAACCCCATTGAAATTCACAAAGTTCTTCATGAAGCTATGCTCTTATAGGTACTAAATGTTATTTCGTCCTTTTTTCGGCCAACTTTTTTATTTATTCATTTCTTGCTGAAAACAAACAAACAAGAGACATTTTTTGAAATCCGGAATTTTTTTATTCACATTTTACAATTATTATTGTAGAAATTAATATGGAAATTATGATTTATTTTTAATAAAATCGTATAAAAATTGAAAGAAAAATTGTACGAAGTAAAAATGTGTAACTAAATATTGTATTTTTTGTTATTATGAAATATATGATCGCACCTCTCGATTGTATTTATCGTTTTTTATTTCAGCTGTTAAAAAACAAGTAACAATTTCCATTCTTTTTTTAATGTTTAATTTGAAATAATTATAAAACGATGAAAAAAGAATAAAAGATTGTTGTGAATAAAGTAAAATTTGTAAAGAAAATATTTCAAATTTTTTGTTGTGAAATATACGATCATTTTTCATACCCCGTGAAGATCCGAAAGATACCCTTTCTATTGTGGTTGAATATATTTTTGCGTTGATTTGTAGCAGTTTTTCGTTATATCGCGTGACAGTAGCACAAGAAAAATAAGTTTCATCTGACGTTGCGGGACAAATAAGCTACCATTAGGACCAAAAATGGTAAAACTCTCTATTATGAAGTGTAAGCCCTATTGAAAAGTCCGCTATTTATTCAGCTGAGAGTTATATGCGCCCAACTCGTCGGAATTGGCGCACAATATGAAGTGGAAGAGGGGGGAGGGGTTACATAACGACGTATATTTTTCCACATATTTCTACTCGTTCATGTCGAAAACAACGCTCGTTTTCTTTTCAAGACCCTTTCTTACCTTCTTTTGGCCCCGGTCGACGAATTTTAACCATCATTTATTTCATTTGCCAAGCCGAGTTTCGCTTTATTTCATTCCTCCTTTTGCGCTATTATGCTTATGCATTAGTCAATGAAAGTGAACGCGGGGTTCAACTTTTGAATGGGACATTTTTAGGCGCTTTTAATATGGCCATTGTGTTCTTAGTGAATCTCGAGATAAAGTCCGGGACATTTGCATTAGAAATTTGCTCGCGCAATGGATTCGTTTAAAATCCGCGTCTTCCACTTCCGTGAAATTCTCATTTTCATGCAGATGGCAGGGGCGGTGGAGAAAAAAATTGTCACCGTGGAAAATGAAAGATCGTTCCGGGTTCAAAAAATTTTCTTACTCGCATTGTTGAATCGCGCTATTTTGCGTTTGTAGTTTTGACACGCGAACTAATTTTTTTTTTCATTCAACATATTCGGAACAAAACAAATCATTTCAAATATATCAACGTGTATTTATTTACAAACATATTTATTGTTCACAACATTGGTTTTATTTTATTTTAATAATATCAATAAAATTTAATTGTAAAAGATTTAAAAATGTTGATTCTGCTGTTTACAAAAGAATAACTAAAGATAGCTGTTACTTATAAAGTTTCGTATTAGCAATTAAATATAACTTTTATTTCTCTTTTGACTTTCATTTATGATTTAGATTTTAAATTGTAAATGTCCAAGATTTAAACAAATCTATGAAGTTTAAAATGAACATTTTGAAGTGTGTCACTGTGACATAATCAGTCATTAATTATCTTCTGTTAATCTTTTACAGTCCCGAAGTGACAAGGGAACTGACCACTGTAAATTACAGCCTCAGACTTCACTTTTTTTTCTCAATCGTGTGCCCTTTAAATGATGAAATAAATCTCGAATGCCCTTGTATTAATAAGATATTTATTATATTAATTTTTTTTAATATTAAAAAAAAAAA
>JAPYZS010001382.1:0-16125 GCA_030522925.1 Trissolcus japonicus | reverse complement strand
GTTGTATGTTTTGTACGGTTAGCTTATGAGAAAGGACACCAAAGACCAGCTCTCAGTGTCTATACGTTCCAATCTCCGGACGGTGGGAGTTTATGCCACAGCCAGCCAGCATCACCTGTGTCATCGCAAAATTACCCCCCTTCAAATCAGCAGTCACCGCGCTCGCAGATACGCAAAAATAGCGGTACCAAACCACCCGTTCCAAGCAGGTGTTCCAGCCTTGAGAGACCGTCGCTGCCCAACAAGCACGATTCACCTGGAAGTCCGCGAGGCAAAGCGAGATTGCCTCTGCCCGCTCATTTGGCCAAAGGTAAACACCACTTGGGACGTGCTACTTGATCCAGCCAGCAATTTCGTCGATTTGCATTCTACTGTTTTTCCTCAAAATCATAAAATTAATCTTGTTACTTTTGTGTTATACCGTGTGAAGAAAATCAAGTTGTGATGCATGATTTTTCATTTTATGATAGAGAAATCGGCGGGAATTTTCATGCATTCTAAAATCGGGGGAAATGTTTAATGATTGTAGAAAATTTGTTACTCGGAAAATTGAATGGTTCAGCGTCGGTAAGAAACAAGATAATGTTACTTTCTCGAGCGGTCATAAAAATTTCATCGGCCGAAGTTTCTATTGGCAAAATAATGCGGACAGATTGACTTTAATTATAGAAATCGATTTGTTAGCGAACTTAATTGCAGTGTTTCGATCTGTTGTTTCTGCAGAGTTAACATCCCATCAGCATCAACAGCCGATGTACGTGAACATGCACGAGTTAGCGAGCTTGGCTGCGAGTCGCGCTCAAGAAATGCACCATCCGAACACGCAACCTGTGACGTCACCGCCGGCCACAGTATCAACGCCATCGACAGAGAAGGTAATTTTGAAAATCGATCCCTGCAAACTACCAGAATAAGAAATATAAAAAAACACTGTTTAAATATTTTTAATTCCATTCTTTTTATTTCAGACCGAGTCGGGCGAAAAAGATGGAGGGAGCCAAACTTCAGAATCGAGTTTAGAGTCGAGCAGCGGCTACGGCAGTCAAAGCACTCTGCCGCGTTCTCATTCGACTCAGAACCAAAATGAGAGCAACTGGAACACTCTGTCTCGGCGGGGATCAATGCAGCAGACCACGCGAGCTCCGCCACCTCCTACGAGACGGGTCTCCGCAATTATGGGGGGCGGTAATTGCGGAAACGCGTCGCCCGCAAATGAACCCAACGACGAACGCGTCGCACACACTTGTGACGACTCGGAAAATTTGCCGCCGCCGCCAGCGTTCCTACTCGAAGGCTCTTCTCCCAGCGCCAGTCCAACTCCCAAGAGGTAAGACGCGAGATCAAGTGGCTCCCGTCTTTTGCAAGATGATTTGCAAGCAGGATGGCGTTTTGAGATAATTCCGGTGCTTCAACATTTAAGAACATTGTTCTTAAATGTCTCTTTGGCCGAGACATTTGCACCTGCAGATTACATGATCTTGTAAATAAAGTCTGCTCGATGAAACGCAGGGAAAATAATTGTACATACCGCCAGTGGGAACATTTAAATGTCACGCCGAACTTCTGCAAGCACTGGAAAACACTTGAAACAAAGTCGCACCTTAAATACGCTTCTTGCAGCTCCTCCTTGTTTCTTCTCCTCTTCCCGTTTTTCTTTTGGTTTCGAAGTTGTTTTTCGTTTGCAGATTGTCACGTACAGGCCCACTCATGTGTACCATACAAGTGCGAAAGTTGCACACAATATCCAACATGCACACACGAGATCCCATTTTTTTGGTTTCGGTTTTTCTTCAGTTCATGTCCCCGTTTCGTTTTGTACATACAATTTTTTGTTCTCTCACTTGTTCGTTTCTTTTTTGGTTGCACTTGCTGCGAAACCCGAGGCAGCATTTTGTTAATCGAAAAAAATAAAAAAATTGTTATCTTGATCTGTGAAATTGTGCGCTAGGTCTGTGTCAGTGTCGGAGACGGTGCGCACTCTGACGGAGCTGAAGCACACGCCCGCGAGTCCGTCGCTGTTGCGCAAGGTGCAAAATCTGAGCGCGGTCCAAAACCAGACGCACGACGGGCTCCAAGTCGGGCGCTGCATCATGGAGCAGCGTTACGCGACGTTGCGTTCAAGCTCGCAAGAGCGGGGCTCCGTACCGTCCATATCTACAAGCGGCCCATCCTCCGCGACGCTGGGTAGACGCGCTTGTACGTTATCAAGTGCTCTTTATCATGTAGTTCTCTTAACACCACACCTACATTGAAAAACAAAATTTGTTCTCTCTTTCTAAATGAATACTTCAGAGTACAACCCAAGACAACATTCGTAACGTTGACAAATAAAAATGTAGTTAGATACTATAATAAAAAAGACAACTACACTGAAACCGAGATCAACACTTATTTAGTTACGTTTATTTTTAGTTTTTGAGTTACATTATTAATTACTAAAATAAAAAGGTATATTTTTTAGCTGGTGGTAGCGGCATCGGGCAGAGTTTCATGGCAGTTCTCAGCGCGAAGCTGATCAGCAGCACGAGTTCGGTGAATTCGAGCAACAGCGCGGAGAACAGCACAAACAGCAGCCCGAAGTTGGGTCGCAAACACTCGACGGATCACACGCCGGGGAGTATCAAGGGCTCGCGTGCTTCGTCCGAGTTTTTGGAGACGCTGAACGCAAAACTGGCACAGCAGCAGCAGTCGCTGCATTCGCAGGGTGTGAGCAGTCGGTCGGCGAGCATCCGCCGGGTGATGGGCGCCCGGGTGCCGATCATAGACCCGGTGCAGGTTCGCGACTCGCTCATGGATCAGATCAGGAGGGGCACCGCCCTGCGTAAAACCCGCGGCCCGATCAACGACCGTTCCGCCCCGAAAATTTTCTAGACTCTTGTACCAGTTCCTCCGCAGATAAAAGTCTATTCGAAGCCCACAGATATACATATGGATATATTTATTATATTTATATACTGTTGCGTAACGACGAATTGTTTTTTACTTTTTTTTTCCTGTTGATCATATTGTTTGGCATTTAATAAGTTTTTTTTTTCATACGAACAATCGTGCTTTGAGTTATTATTGGATGGCAAAGACAAATCAAAATAAAAATCGTACTTTTTGATTTAATTTTTTTTTGTTTTTATATGCCTTTTATCGGTTTGAAGGATAGAGAATATTTTTTTACTTTCTACTTATTGTATTGATGTGTTTCCGTTTTACAAGAAACAAAGTTGTACACAACTCGTTGCACGTCAAAGATACGATGTGAGGCGTTGCCGTTCGTGTTACCAGTTGTTCTGTAGTATATGTATTCAAAGAGAAATTGAAACTACAAAAAATGTAACGATATTTAAAATAAAACAAAATACAGTCCGAGAAATGATCAAAGACAATACTCTGAATGTAAACGAAAAATATTTTCCCGGCACGCTGTGTGACATGTTGCGATTCGCTGTCTGGATAACGTCAATTTAATCGATTTTAGTTTTTATATGCCGAAAGCGAAAAACCGTTGACGGTAATTTTATGCGATTTAACGTAAAAACTTAGTGATTAAGACTGTTGATCGATTTGTCAAGTAGTGTTTGATGGTCCGATAATTTTCTGACTCAATTAACAAATTGAAATTCAACAAATTGAAACGTTAGAAAAAGTTAACTCGAATAAAATTATACAATTTATTCGTCATTGTATCAACTGATTCGAGAAAGAAATTTCACAAGCTTTGGAATTAAATTTCTGGATGTTACTTCGGTGTTCATGTCAATTATTGTGTAAGGTAACGCTAACGTTAGAATCAAGGGCGTTAGATTGTGTCAAGCCGCACATCTAGTAATTAGAGTTTCATTAGACTGAACATTACCAAAGTGTTTTTTGTTTCTGTAGTCATTCGAAAGTTGTTCAGACAGTGAATCGGACTGGCACGATTTTCAACGTTCCGGTAGTTTAGAGCGGTCCTAGACCATCGCTTGTCAACGCATCAAATAACGCGCATAATGTAAAAACTAAAAATAAGAGAGAAAAAATGAAAAAAAAAAAATATAAAAAAACGAAAAAAAGAAAATGATAAAAAAATATAAAACGTAAAACTAAAGAGTTCGAATATTTATTAACGCTGAAGTGGATTGAATAGAGACGTAAACGTGTTCAATTTTTTGTATCAAACATTGAGAGGTCGTTTTTTCTACGTTATAATAATATAATATTGTCGAAAGAGAAATCGGTCCTGGATATTTTGAGACTTATTTATTTATTTAAACATATCAACGTAATTGCGTTCGATCGCTTAGGATTTAAGATCACGATAGTACAATAAACGAAAAGCAAATGAGACAGAAGGGCGTAGCGCATCTGAACGCGCGCCAAGAAAAAAGTTGGCCGACATTTTTTGCGAGCTCTTTTTCTCTTGGGTTCTCCCACATTACCAGCGCATCCATAGCGAGCGACGAAACTTTTTTCTCGGTGTCGTGATAGCATCGAACTCGTCAATATTTTACAATCGTTTTTGTAGATAAACTCGAACAAAGATGACATAGCGTAGTTTGAATATAAACGTATATTTGCAACGCAAATAATCGAGCGAAGAAAAAAAAATATATTATATATTTTATTTATTTCGTCGGTGTTACTTTCAATTCGATCGCGAGGCTTAGGTTTAGATTTAGCGATGTATTTATGGCGACTGTGTACGTTCAATTTTGGTGGTTCGCGATGCGAAACTCGTTTGTCGTTCGCATAAACGTATCTGTGTAACGTTCGGCAGAAGTGACTTCCAATGAGTATAGTAATATTTAATCGCATAAGTTCAAATAAATGAATTATCGTTCGGGTTTTATGATGGAAAAAAGGTCGTGTTTGGTTATTTATACCCCTTTATTATTTTCTCATCATCTCATATCACTTCTCTCAACATCAACCTACTTTATAAGTTATAAAATAATATAATACAAACGACTGAAATACAAAAGTATTAAAGGTTCCAAAAAAAAACAGGACTAAACATTAATCGCTTATTTACAGTTTATACGATAATGACATAGTGTTATTCGACGTGTTCTTTTTTTCTAGTGCACGAAATGGAATCTCGAATTCGCTATCTGCCCAAGTCTTATAAGCAATCGCGTGGGTACCAGAAGGTCAGATTGCGCGAATTTATCGTGTATAATGAGATCGTACTATTCAAATTCAATTGTGACCGATTCTTCAGCAGCGCATAGTTGCTCGTCTTCGAGTCCAAAAGCAAAGCAAAAGTTCCAGCTGAAACGTGAGAAAAGATTTTAATATCTGTTAGTCTTGTTAAATTTTGTTACAACAAAAATAATTAAAAGATGTTCCATTTATTTTACGTTTGTCTATCGCAGGGCAAGAACACTTCGGATCCAGCCAAGTGTAGATCGAAGCTTTGAGAATCCTCGTGACGTACGGAGCGGCGTACACTTTCCACAGCAGTCTCACTCTTCTGTTGCTTCGGACAGCAATTTTAACGGAACCCTTGGAAGAACAAATCACTTCCTTCAAATTTTCCGGCAACTCGTCCCCGCAGATTGGACATGACGGGTCAATTGGCGAATTTTCTTCAGTGATCTGTAAAAGATTGAGATACGAAATTACCAATGAGAAATGTCAATGAAAAATTGATGTCAAAAAAAATTGTGAACCTGAGTGGATGATATTGCACTCTCCTCATCAGTGATCAGGTTCTTTTCAGGCATCGTGTAATTATGATCTATCGCATTATCAAGAGTCGTTCTGGGAAGGAACGATTCGTCAATCAGAGAAATGTTTGGGATGAAGTTTGGTGGTGGTTTCACGTAAACCGGCGAGGGCCCTTCGATTCCCTCCGGGACTTCCAGATCGTAGGAGACGATGGTAAAGGTTGGATTCTGTTCGAATTTGTCTGTTCTGTTGGACAATTTTTTGACGGTGTTGGGAAAAGAGAAGGAGTTGTCGTCTTCTTCGGCGCCACCGCCGCTTCCTATATCAATTTGAAACACCCCTGAAATAAGAAACAGAACTTTTTATATGTGTACACAAAGCGACGCGTTTATATTGAAAAACGATTACCTCATAGCTAAATTAAACATTAAAAAAACATAACAAAAAGAAATTTTGCAATTCAGTGTCATCTAACAAATAAGTTTTGTTTCAACTGAACACTCTTTTGTCACAATTTATTAGAGGAGATTAAAAACTACAATCTACGATAACTGTTACAAAACATCATTGCCACTCTAAAGTCATTTGTGAAAACGTTTGAAATGAATTTTGAGCAATTTGCTAACATCTGACATGAAATCCAGCACTCAACAATAGTGGGTTGCAGACAATATAAAACAACCAATAAAAAGACCAACAAAAAAGTAAAGCAGTACTCTGAAACGTTTATCATTAAAATACTTTATTATTCACACAAAAAAGATGCGAAATCAAATGTTCCGCGAGACAGATCACAGCGCTGTGCAAATTATTCACCGGTCGCTTGGGACAGACTGTCGTCGTTGCCGTTTACTTTCGGTTCCAAACTTTCGACAAGGGGTACATTGTCACTCCTGGACTCGATGCCCTGCATTTTGTTCAGCGATTTGACCGGCGTATCGCTTCTCTCGTCGCCGTCTGACAATTTGTTCTTTTGGCTCGGGTTGTTTTTGCGCAAAGCTTTCATCACCGGTTGGACTTCTTCGACAACTTCCGGTTCTTCGGTATGATTTGCGGCTGGCTTGGAAAACTCGAGTGTAGTTGTGAGAACTGCAGGTTCCACGGGGACCGGATTTGGGATCTGCTGATTTTCGTTGCCGTCGTCTGGCTGAGGCGCGCTACTGCACATCTGAGGGAAAGTGTATTTCTAGAAAAAAAAGAAGCAACATACAAAATTAATAATCTGAAACAATTTTGAAAAACATTTTTGTTACAAAAAAATGCTATATCTGTTACCGTAGAAACACTCAGTTCTTGTTGATAATAATCATACAGCTTGATGTTGGCTGGTTCTGGAAGATCCACTACGTGTTCTCTATTTACAACGAAGGACACGCAAGTTTTCTGAGATGAAAGCTTGTTGAAGTACAAAATAACGTTATCCTTCTCTACTTCGTATCTTTGGATATCTTGAATGGAAAAAAAAGAAATTTTAATCTTGATAATTGATTGATTAAATTTGTTTGAATTTAAATTTTTTGTATTTTAAATCATGAAAATAATAAGGTCCTGCAACTTTAAATAATTGTAGAAATTCAATGTACTTGTACTACGATCTTCAACCAAGGACTGCAGACTGTCCTTATCTGGAGCATAACCACTTATCATTCCGACTTCGACTAGTGCCATGTTGCTTTCTTCATCGGCGAGTTTGTATCTGGCGCAAATGGACAAGCGTTGGTTCGAGCACTCGTCCATGAACATATCAGTTGAAGTGCTCACGCTAATCTCAAAAGCTTCAGAACCTGTCGCTTCTTTTTTATTGTAATAGAGGCTTGACTGAAAAAAATCAGAAAATAAACTAGTTACCTATATTTTTTTTCTTTTTATTAAAAAGCAGACGTCTGAGATTTAAAAATGTACCTGTATTAAAACGCATCCTTCACCTTCAGCAAAGATGTTCACTTCGCTCGGCAAATCTGGAATTAGAACTGAGGAAAGGACCATTTTGTTGTCATCGTTCAGTTTAAAGGTGTACTCGTTCGAAGGACCAGCTGTTACAAGGACCAACAATTGTGTCGAATTTACGGACATTGCGGTAGCATATTTGGTTAGTGCTTCCAACCCAAGAACGGTATCTGTAATAATTTTCAAAATAAATAAAAGGAATTCAAATCTATAACAATTAAGAATTTGTTATCAAGTTTAATAAATTTTGATGAGCATTTGTTTAAAAAATGTCTAATTTGTGGAGAATAAATATTGATTAATTAATGTGTTGATGAATATCGATCAATTGATAATTCGTGGACCTTGAGTTGAGGAAAACCCTCCGCCTGAATTGCGCTGTTTTGCCATCCAGCGAACGGCCTTCAAAGCCTCAACCATTTTATCTTCGCCACCAACTTTGATAAGTGTAAGTACAGCGTATGTTGTCATCTCTATGCTAAGAGCGACTTGAGATTGTTTTGATTTGTCTTCCCACCAAGTAAGACCCTGAAACCAAAAAAGTCAATTGATTAATTTCATTTTTCATAGATATCGGATACCAATTATTCATAAAGATAAACATATCGTTACTTTGTTCCGATTTGCCCGGGACAAGAGAGCTTCAAGACTCGCATTGGCTTTCGGATGGTTGAGCAAAGTTAGCGCGTAAGTCGTGATAGCTAAACTGTAAGGACTGGAATCGGCCGATTTTTCTGATCCTTTTTCCAAACAATTCACTGCATTGTCAATCAGAGAAGTTGGCAAAGGAATTCCTGACTCTAGCAGAGCAATGAGAACGTAAGCAGTCAGAGCTGAAGACGAGCCATCCTCGTTGTCTCTCAACCCACCCTGGTAAAAATTAATCAGTCCCTTAGAATTTATCGTTCAAAAATTGTAGCACCAAAAATGAAAAAACTGCGAGCCTCTTTCAAACCTTCATATCCTTATGAAAGACCCTTCCTATAACGGGGAAACAACCATTTTCAAGTTGTTTCCGGACGATCCACTTCACTGACATTTTCAGATCGCGTTCATCGATGTGCATCAAAGATCGCGCCTGCGCGAACGATTTCACCACAAATGCCGTCAGCCACATGGAACCGGTGCTTTCCGGGCTGTCTGGACCGAAGGCCGAATAAGAACCATCAGCGTGACGGTAGTTCAATTCTCGTTGGTAACCTTTACACACAAACAATAAATACAAAACATTAAAAATAACAATAGTATTAATCAAATTGTTTATCACTTATTTAGTTACCTTTACCAACTAGGTGTATTGTTTTTTACCTTTTTGCATATTTTTTAGAGCTTTGGCAATCAATTGGGGATTATCTTTTCCAGTGGCATTGAAGTAATTGATAACATGGATGTTCGGTACAAATAAAATCATATTTTGTTCGCCACATCCCATCGGTAGTCGCACCAGATTGTCGAGGTTGTCGATTGCCGGTCCCAGGATATCGCCGATCAATGAGACCGTGGCTCTTGCACTGTCTGGGACAAAACTTTTTGGTAATGTGAGATTCCAGCTGAGGGACGTGTCGTCGATGAAATCTTTCGGACAGATGAAGGCGGAATTGGTTTCCTCGACAGGGAATCCTTCGGGCTTAACTAAAACTGGTTTTACAATTGAATCTCTGAAAAAAAGTTAATAAAATTAAAATTTAGTCAGTTTTGTTTAATTATAAAAAGAAAGTGGTAAAAAAAATTGCAAATTACCTCATATAGACAAGATTCTCCGGGCCACACGGTTGCCCATAATTTTCATCGATTTCTGCAGTGACAGTCACGTTGATTTCGCCCAAGATTTTTGGTTTCAGCAGGTACTCATGCACCACACTCTCGCGTGCCTTCGCACAGAAGATTGCAATTGGACTAGCTCCTTTTTTTAACTCCAGATTCTGAGCGGCTTCCAGTTTGATTTGTACCTTATAAAATGAAACGTCCATTTTAACATTAGATGATCTTTACAATGCATCAAATTGTTACAACACAACATTCTTACAGGCAAACTGTGCTGCATATAATTGAAAAGCGAAACTTTCAGGTGCAAAATTTCTCCCCGCTTGACACTGTAGGGTAACGTGTAATCAAGGAAGAACGGTTGAAAAGCGGTGATTTTAGTTTTTGGAGCGATTCCAAGTCCAGTCGAAGGGGAAACGCAAACAGCTTGGCCAATCCAGTTTGTGATTGTGTCCGGGATGTTCGATTCCACAACTGCTTTGCCTTCTTGGCTGAAAGATGAAATTTTGATCTCAGTCAGATGGAACAATCATTACAATTGTTTAAAATTTTGTTTGAACGACTAAAATATTTCATACTTAGTTTTGACTAAATCCCAAAGCCAAGTTTCAGGGAAGTACGATCTAAGGGTTGGCGACTGGTCGGGAAGTTGATCTGCATAAGTCATCTCAGGTTCCATCGGCATGTGGAAAACCAGAGGCATGGCCATCATCGTCCTGATCATACGATCTAGTCAAAAAAACATAACCGAAATGTTGCGAATTTATTTTCTGCAGATTGTTAGAGGCTGATTTTGGGGAAGAGGCAAGAAAAAAGCAAGAAAGGCTTTTTTTGTTAATCGAAGCGTACAAAAGAACAGGCACATACTTTCCATCATGAGTGGAACTGGCATGCGGTCTAAGAAAGGATTACCAGGTTCGTCTAGCCGTTCACCAGCCATGGGCAGAGGAACCCAGTTCTGTGGACACGGTCGGGTTTCCAACGTCAAGTCGCTCATCACTATTGATCCGAAATCCTGCACACATAAATTCACAATTAAAAATAACTTGGATAAGGATCCTTATCCACTGGTAAAGTATTCTTAAATGTTGAAATAATTGAAAATAACTTTCAATTGAGTAATATCAAATAGTAAAATTAAAAAAAAAAAAACTAACATCAAATGCTTGAATGGTGTCAACATAATTCGTCCCGCTGCTATAAGGAACGTGTCTTCGTCTACGCGACTCTGCTATAGGAACTTTAGCTGCTAATCCCACAGGCATGTGATCAATATCTTCTCCATTTTCAAAAGGATCCCGAGGAGGAGTTCTGTTCTCTAAAAAATTGATATTTATTATAATTACCTAATGAAGTTGATTCTGATTGAAAAGTAAAAGGAAACTAAAATTTATTAACATACTTCCACAGTGAGACCAAGTGCTTTGCATGGGCCGAGCCTCGGGGCTCAAGTGAAACCTGCGAAGTCTCTTGAAAGCAGTGTCAGCATCCAATCGGTTGGCTGAGGAGCTTGCCAAAAACCTGGTCGATCTGTCCACAGCGGAAATGCCACACAGTGAATAAGGCGCGGTCTCCACGTGTAGTTTGCTGTTGGAACCAGGTCGCTGAGATTCGTTTTCCCAGTTGATCTTGACTTTGTTGTCGAAGCAGTTTCCAACTTCAATTGTGTGCGTTGCTGCAACTGTTTCGCCATCCGATCTAACGTAATAGAGCAAAAGTTCAGAAACCGGAGCCATGCTGGGAGTTATTCTCACACTCAGGGGGAATCTGTAATTAAAAAACGGACAAAATGTTACATTCGAAATAAAGAGATGAATGAAAATAATAAAATGAACAGTCTGAAATTGTGCATTCGTTTTCAAGTTCACCTATGGACAACTTGGTTCTGATCAGTTCGGTTGGCCAAAGTTTCAGCAGCCCCCAGCAAATTATGAAACTCGGAATAATTCAGCAAGGATTCTTTGCTAGGCGTGTGTTCGATGTGGCCAAAAATTAATAGTCGTCCCTTTGAGTTGATGGAATAATAAAAGGTCACCGGTTTGATTTTAGTCGCGTTGATTGGAGCAGTGTACATGACGTTGAAGGGATACTTTTCTTCACAAATTATTGGCTGATAACCCCGAGCTACCAGGAGGTAGCTGTCGGATGGAGAGTACCAGAGATTCACATCGATGTATGCCGACGGCTGATCCATAAAAACCTGAAAGTACAAAAGAAGATGAAAAACTATGTTTAAACTAAAATGTTTAAAAATGTATATTGTTCGAACAAATGTCCGTTGCATGGAAATGTAACATGGCTGTGAGAAAGTGTGTCATGTTTGTATGTACAAATTAGAAACAAAAATTGCACTGACCCCTACTTGGTCTGATAATGAACGTGAGTCATTTTAGAGCAATTGCATTCGTAACCAGCACAATTGCCAAATAAAATTTAATTTTAATGGACGTTAAATTTGGTCAAGCCACTAATGTTCATAATTTTTAGCAACCATAAAAGTTAATCTAATACAAACCAACACACAAATTATACAATTTTTTACGCCCACTTAAAACAGTGAGATAAATGCCGATAATTGGCAAGAAAAAAGAATTCGTGGATGGACGACTATTTATAGTAGCTATTGCTGGGACAATTGTGCGCCTTGTATTAGTGACCCTTGAATGCTTTGTCGTCATTTATGTTGCGCTTTCGTCACTAATTTAACGTCCATTAAGTCGCATACGTCATACCCTCCATCGTTTATCGGGCGAATAATATTTCGTGGGGTATTCCACTCCGGTTGCCACGAAGCTCAACAGCACGATGTTCTTATGCTGCGGAGGTACGACGAAGTCCACGAAACCCTCGCTCGAAGATGTGAAATTGCGACACTCGACGACTACTCTTAGCCACTCGTCCTTTGCTCGTACTCGCAAGCAGACTTGAATTTTTTCATTCGGTGCTGGGGTGTCGTCATTGTGAACCACCCGGAGCTGTTGAGAAAGAAAAACAATATAATACCCATCTCATCATAAAATTTGACCTCGGAGAAACTGCATTCATCAGTTTTCGTCTCAATTGCATTTATTAATTTCAGACAAACAAGAATTAAAAATTTGCCCCCACCTTTCCATGGTAAGGTAAACCGAGTTTAAAATATCTCGGCGTGTAAGGGGCGAATTCCAGCTTCAAAGACTGTTGAACGACGATGGTTTTGCTGCTCACAATCTCAACCACGCTGGTTCCAGCTTCGGTAAAATTTGCCATCAAGATTACATTGTTCGGAGCTACTTTCCAGTGGGACAAGCCGAGATGTTCGCCAGCAACAGTGAAATTTGTACACCCATCCTCCGAATCAACCTACAATTAAAATTGTAATTATCAATTTTTTAAATAACATTTATTTATTTATTCATTTGTAGCTTGTAAAATGAAAAGAAGCAATTTTTGTTATCCAAAGCAAAACCTTTGTCTCGTAATTGATGTCCGGTATTTCGTGCAACTTTCTTCTCCAGCTGGGTGTTTGGGGTGTCGTTTTTAGTATCAAAGTACCTCTGACGGGCTTTCCATAACTGTATCTGTAACAAAGGCGTCGCAAACGAAAGCAAATAAAACCTCAGTAGTTTCGAGAAATCATGGAAAAATAACTATTGGTTGTAGTTTAAAAATTTTACATCGCACAGATTCTCCAAGTTATGTTAGCAGCGTCAGCCAGAATGTACGAGGGTGCATTGATGGTCACTTGGAATCGAGGCAACACGTATTTCTTGACCTCGAATGCCGTTGGGTAAATGACCTGGTGGGCTTTTTCAACTTTGATTCTCCATGTACCCTACGGTGCAAGAATGTTCACAATTTTCTTAATCAATAACAACATTTTATAAAAGTTAAAAAGTAAGTGATAAATAAATAATAAATGATTTATAATAAGAATGCTTGTAATAAAAAAATGTTTATCATTACAGGTGTAGCTTCCTTATCGAGGGAAAAAGTCAGTTGACTCATTCCAGTGTCGGTTGTAGTGTTTGTCCACTGAGCCAATCTAACTTCCGACGGATTTTCAATCCAAATTCTTGGTATCTGCAAAAAGTCGGAAACGGTGATATAAAGATAATTTTAAAAATGGGGGGAAAAAAATTGAATTCTCATTAACTTGAAGATTCGATCGAAGATATACTAACTGGTTTGGTCCAGGGTTTCAGGTCATGCTTCAGCATCAAGATCCTGATAAGAACATCTTGGCCTGGTTTGTACACCGGCTTATCAGTTTCCACGAACGTTAAAATCGAATCGTTCTCAATTAAAACTTCTTTTTCCGCATTCACAACATAATCCGGATGCTTTTCAAAGGTCATCGACAGCTTCAGTTTGCCCACGCTGTGCTTCGTGAACGGAACGTTCAGTTCCAAACACGAGTCTGGACCTACAAATTAGACAAATAAAAATAACCAAAATTATTATATTTAAACTGAAAAAAAAACAGTTTGAATCTCATTCTATGAAATTGATTTCGATTAATTTTTGTTTTCAATTGAATCCATTTAAATAAACAAGTGTGCGAGTCGTCGATCATGAAATGGTAAAAAATATTGATACAAAAAGAAGAATGCGCGAGTTCTTTTTTGATTAATTCAGCGATCGTTATTGTGTTTAGAGTATATTTCCCATGTAGAGACGATGAGGTATTTCCTCTCAAGGCAGGGTACTGTTCAATTCGTCTCCCTCGCAGGAAGCGACGACAATTTCAATTTACGTTTTGTTTAAACAGAGCCTATACGAACGACCGATGCATTGAATTTGTGCCCGGTATCACAACGCAGAAGCAAATTATACAATTAAATGCTTATACGCAAAGACATTTTATGCTGGCAACAAGTTTCGTCGACTGAAAATAAATGTTCCGACATAAAAATCGGAGCCTTCCCTCGACTCCGCCTGGCTCATCGTTTGAAAATATCGCTCTTAAAACTCGTTCGATTATGAGAGCTCGGTTTATTTTCTTTCCCGGCTCTTATCTGCCGACGGTTGAAAGAGCAAAACGTCTCCAGATCAAAGATCTAGATTCTGTTCGCATTAAATGTTGATCGTATACGTGTTCCGTCACTATTTTTCCCCTTCTTTTTATTTTATAATATCTGTCGTCATCGTTTTTCTCATCACAGCCGTAATGGGAGCAAATTTGCGAATCTGTTTTTTTTTATCTCATTAATTAATGAAAACTTGCCGTTCGTTTTGGTAAGCAATTTGGCGTCGGTGCGGGCCAGGATTTCTTCGGTGGTCTCGTCCGCAACCAACGACGACGCTCGCAATTCCAAAACCACGTGCACTGGCGGTTCAACATTGTGCAACGAAAAACAACCTTTCTCGTATCTCCCGGCGAAGAATCGTTTCGGTGCTGTGAAGATGTATCCTCTGCAAAAAAAACAAAACCAATTGTACATAATTCGCATTTTGTTTGTTACAAAACAAATTGAAGAAATATTACTTACTTGCAAATTTACATTTACAATTACATTTCGTAAAATTTTATATCTACAAATTAAAATTATAAAAAAAAACAGATAAATAAAAAATAAATGGATAACAAGTTACAGAGATAAGTTTTGCTTTTGAGCTATGAAAATATTCTTAGATAATTGTGAAAACAATTGTGAACCTTGTGGAGTTAGTATCAGCTTCGGTAGATCGGCAAAAAAACGCCGATAGAAAAATCAGGGCAAAAGCGACGAGCTTCATTGTATCGCGAGATTGCGCGACGAAACAATTGGAGGACAAAATGTTTATCGTGTAGTTGCACTCTGGTGAAGTGTGTAGCTTAGCTTCAGGTCACAAACATGTTACGATTTTGAAGCGAGTAACACAAGTCGCGAGATGAGATGAGCCGGTTGAACAGCGGTTCAGTGCACACGAGGAAGATCACTGACGTACTGCAGCATGCTGAATGGATGTTACATTTGTATACTTATTCATAGAGTCGCTTATAATTAACCCTATACACGTGTTTACGCTGATAGTAGAGGGCTCCGAATGCTTGATCGATGTTACTATGTAAACACACCAAGTCGTTGTGCAGAAATCTGCGCAAAGTCTGAAAAATAAATATTACACTTTTTATGCACGCGGACGAATGAAAGATAATGAGATGAATGTGTGCAAAGCTAATCAAAGATATTGTATATGCGAAACTGAATGGCGTATGTTTTTGGATGATTTATCCAATTTATGTACAAACTAAGATTTTGTTTTTTTTTTCAACGCCTTACCAAGAATCAAAGCCCATTTTTTCATTGGTTTTGTGCGATCGATTTTATAGACTTGATAATAACAGTTCTATTTTCGGCATTTGAGAGAGTTGATGTTTCGGTGCACGGCCTCTGCGGAAGTCGTTGACGTATTTTTGGAGACGGGAAATCATTGCTTTTCTGAGTCCAGACAATCTTAAAATCTAAAAAATGTAAACATTTTTTATTAATTCATCGAAAAATTGGAAACATTTATAAAATGTTTGTTTTTTTTTCAATTTTTAATGAAAAACGTTGGAATATATTGACTGAACATTTAATAAAAAATGTATTACAAATTTCTTACTCATTTTGATTTTTATAATTTTTGTTCAACAATTTAATTCACATTTCTATTTAACTTATTTTTCCGAGAGTTTGATGTTTCCTCTTATGTTTTTTTAATATTACTGGTTTTTCCTTACTACTAAGAATGCCAGAAATCATCTGCAATGAATATTAGGAAAATATGTTATCTGCACCCGATGTGGGCTATGTAAACTTCATTTGT